>VZTT01045224.1:61557-85002 GCA_013400855.1 Buphagus erythrorhynchus
CAAGGAAGAAGAAGAAGATGAAAAAAGACACCACCCAAAATTCTCCATCTTGTCCCATATTCACCACTATACTATAAAAACCTCAAATTTAAAACACATCACCCACTGAAATACACACATCTAACCCACTACACATTTGTGATTTCTAACTCATTATTCATATTTACAAGCCTTTTCAAGGTTTCAGGTCCAGAGCAGTGTTTTCCAGGGAGCCTGTGCCTGGAAGCACAGAAAGCTCAAAAACTCCAGATTTCTGAAATCCAGCACTTATTCAGGTAGAGGGCACAAATCTCCAAGTGAGAAGAGGTGGTTAGGGCCATATGTGGTAACATGGTTCTGTGTCCAGTTGAGCGGACAGACAACCACTGTGTACCACAGAGCATGTGAGAAGCCAGTGGCAATAACCCTCTGGAATGTGTAACTCCTACCTTCCAATTAACAGCAAGTTGCAGTTATGAAAGGTAAAATTTCTAGGGGGTGGTTCAACCTATAAAATCCACTAAGTTTTAAGAATAAAAATGCCCTACATGCTGTCAAAGCTTCTTGAACCAATAAGACAACTGGCAGCTGGGACTCCGCAGATGCTCATCTTTCACATTGAATCATAGAATTGTTTACGTTGGAAAACAGCTTTAAAGTCATCAATTCCGAACATTAACTCAGCACTCCAACAAGCCTACCACTCCAACATACCTCCAAGTGCCACATCTATATGGCTTCTAAATCCCTCTACAGCTGGGGACTCTGCCACTTGTTTGGGCAACCTGTTTCAGTGCTTGACAACCCTTTTGGTGAAAAAATGTTTCCTAACAGCCAGTCTAAATGATGCCTGCTGCAACTTGAGGCAGTTTTTTCTTATCCTATCACTTGCTGTTTGGGAGAAGAGGCTGACCCCACCTGGCTACAGTCTCCTTGCAAGGAGAAAGCAGTAAGGTCTTCCCTGAGCCTCTTCTTCTCCAGGCTAAAAATCTCCAGTGTAAGCAACTCTCAGTTACACCATCCTATTCCCTTACTGAGTTACAAGGTTCTGTAGGAGTGATTTCAGAGCATCCTACATTCCTGGGGAGGTAGGAAGTGGAGTGCCAAATTGACACTTCAGAGGGTGTACTGAGTGCTTTTTGCTCAGACCAGGATGGATGTTCCCTGGCCTAAGGAGAGTTCAAGGGTGCTGAAGTTCAAGGATGTTGCAGGACTGCTGTTCTGCTCTACCAGCCTTGGGTTGGTAGTTGGTAGTGTTGCCATGATATGGGCATCACCCAGTGCCCAGTATAAGGCAGGTTCAGCTCACCTGCTAGGCAGCAGCAGAGAGAGGGGTTTATTCTCCTCACTTTGTAGCAATTTCATATCACTAAAATTCCTTAGCAAAAGAAAGAGATGTCTGAGCCAGAGCTGTGTTTGAAAGACATTTGTAAATACCTAAGTACTGAACACATTTATTATATATGCATGTATATTTGTATATAGCTTATAATATATAGGCCATATGTGTTCTGAGTCAGAACTGGGCTTAAGTATATTAAGGCAGTTCAGCATCACTTTACAAATTAGAAGATGTATATAGATATGTATATATTTATGATGGTGTTGCTCTCCAGGGGTATCTTAGAATTCCTTTTTGTTTTCAAAAATGCTTTTGTTAAAATATAAAATTAAGGTATTAGCACTGTGATTTTTAAGTATTTACTAATTACTTCTATTGAAACTGAGGCAAAGTTATTTTAACATATAGACATTTTGTACTGGCTCATGACTTTCACTGCTATCATCAGTGTATAGATGAGACTTTAGAAATATGAACAGCTCCAAGTTTCAGTAAATTTTATCCAAGTAAATGAAAGCTAGTTGCTTTGACTCTGCTTGTAGACACTGACTTTACAAATAACAAGCACTTTAATTTGGGTAAATCCTAAGGTCTGTTCTAGTGGAATATATGTTCATTAGTAAAATGGTTTGTGGTGTAAACCCACAATAACAGAAAGTCCAAATGAAGTATATAAATCTGAATTTATTGAGCCTGGCTTAGTTACTCTGTGTGAGTCAGTTCAGTAAATAGATCTGTAACGATTTTGTGCGCACAGTGCCAGATCATTACTTCAGGGAACTGTTGCTTAACAGAACTGTTTGCTGCCTTCTCTCAAAGGGCAAAGTTAAATACCATACTTGCTCTTTAAGTGAAAAAAAACCAAACCCAAATTTTTGTTCTAATGATGGGTTAAATGCTTCTTCTTATTTTGTTAGGAAGGAAGATCTTCTTGTTAGAAGAGAGGAGTAGGCCCTAGGGAATACATGTTTTTTGCGTATTACATGTGTTGAGAATGTAATAATTCTGACTTACTTTTTTCTTTATTTAAAAACAAACAATCAAAAACCCTCTGGTTTTGTAATTGGCACAGGAGAATGCATTACTGTGTTTTGTAGAGTAAACTTACTCTGGGATTTGACTGTTTATGAAAGGTATCTGAAAATCAAGGAAAAATATATTTTATAATTAAAAATTACTACAAAATTGCTGTATCTGTATAAAATGGCTCAGTAAAGTTTAGAGGAGGTTTTACTGAGACTTAAACTTACTGTGATAAGTTTAAGGTCTCAGCAGTAAAATTTGGTGTAACTAAGGAAATGGCCAGATTTGAAATACTTACTTCATCATCTTATTTAATAAACATGCATTAAAAATTGGGAGTTTCAAAAATGTACTTATGAAATGCATGCTTAGAAAAATACATGCTCAAGCAAGATAACTTCCATTAGTTGATGTAACTTGTGGTATTTGGAATAAATCAGATGTTGCTGAAATTTGATTGAACTGATGCTATGCAGCAGTTACTCAGACTTTCCAGATGGGTTTCAGGGAGGAGCCATGTCCTTTGTGACTCCAGTCTTTCCCATGATGATCTTGCATTTCATCATCTTCCCATGCAGTCTCCTATTATGTGAACAAAATGGTGCATATAAGTTCAAAGACAGAGTTGTAGTTGAGGTGAAACACTAGTTTGGTTCTAAGTCAGATATTTATTTGTCTTTACATATTACTTGACAGAAGTGTTTTGGGAGGGAGGGTGGAGGTAGGGGAACTGGCCACTCTTCCTAGCAAAGCTCTGTATTTCCATAACTTACTTTTCCTTTACTAGTACAGGTTACTAGTGTTGGTACTTCAATGGGTTTTAGTCAACTTTTTAATCTCTTTATATGGTAAGGGGAACATCATCAAAACATTGCCAAAAAAATATTTTATAATGATACTTGCTTTCTTTTAAGACTCTTGGTGACTTAACTGATTTCTGAAGCGCTACAAAGATGTGCTGAGCTATGGGCCAGTGCCGCAGAATACAAGATAGGACTGTGCTCACAGCAGACAGAGGCATAGGTGAAGTGTGTCTCAGAGCACTTAACGTTGTAAAGAAAGGATTTGTCTATTTGGAAACAGGACAGAATGGAAAAAGTTGACATAGAAGTTATCTGCTTCTAGGTGAGTGCTTTTCTCTCTGGCTGTTCTCAGCTTAGCAGTAGGTATTAATTTTTAATATAGACCAAGGGATGTTTTCCAGAACTTTCTTGTGAGTAAAACATCCCACTGCACAGTCTGGCCAGTGCTTATATGAACTAAATATGAGACATCTTAAGTAAGACTCTGGGAATTGAGGTACACCTGTGGTATATTAGATACCTTGCCCTGTAGAAGTATACTTTGGCTCAAGGAACTGAGTTTTACTGAAATCTGATGTTTTAATACCAGTTAGCAAAGATTAGGCAAGGTCACAGGAAAAAGAATTGTCTCTTGCTTACAAGCTGTTAAAAACTTCAAACTATGGAGCTTTGTGTGGGAGGCACTGTGGGAAAGGAGTCTCAATTAAAGTTTTCAGTCTGTCAGCACCTCCTCCATTTAGGTGTTTTCTAATGCTTCCTTTTAAGACTATAAAGAAGAAATAGCACAAACAGTGTGGGGAACTGGGCTCCAAAAGCCCTTGTTATCCCTGTTCCCTTTAACACAAAGGTGTTGAAGCTTTTGAAATAGTTTTTTTACCATTTTCCATAGATCAGAATAATGAGAGTTACAATCGTCTTGTAAACTGTAGCAGTATTTTCTGGAATTTTTAAATAGTACTGACAGATAACCTGTTTCTAAAACTTGTTCCTGTTGACACCAGGGAGGGAGAAGTTATGTCCTTTATAAGAGCTGTGCAGTTAAGATGGTGGAAAAGCTCTTGGAAGAAGAAGAAATAGCCTATCCACTGCTGGGAACACAAGCAGCCATATAAATGCTGAAGAATGTCTGAAGACATCTGAAGTTAAGCATACTTCTGAGGTAGTCCTAAAGTCTTAGAGGCCCAATCACTCTGCACTATTTCAACTCATATCACGTGTGTATTTGTGAGCAAGTGGCCTGGAGTGGGGAGGGAGAAACAACACACAGGAAAGTCTTGAAAGAATTCGTGAATGTCATTGTTTACAAATGACTGGAGTTTTACTCCAGTTCATCTCCAGTTCATTGTAGGGAGGAATATATATCTATGTCTTGGTTTAGTTCAAATTTCCCGGCCAATGCACCAATAAATGTTATAGTTTAGGTTTGCCAATTTCAATATACTCATTTTCTGTTGTGAGATAGAATTAGGAGCAAAAGCAAGGCAGGCCTAAAACTTAAAAGGGTATAAAGAAAAACTTTATTAGCAACACAAAGAAAATATAAATTCAGAATGAGATCTTCAGACCACTTCCTCCTCCCCCCTCCCACACCTTCTTAACAACAACATACAGAAACATTTCAGTCAGTTCCCAACGTAAATAATCTTTCTCAGTTCACTTTTGGGAGAGGACTTTCTTCTTTTTCGGTTATAGGGATTTTTTTTCCCCAAGATGAAAAAAAACCCAGTTCTCTTGTGACTTCACTTTTCACGAATAGCAGCTGCCCGGGAATCTGCAATCAGGAAACTCCTCCCAACTTCACAGCCTTCCCAGAGCTGTGCTTGTGGGCCATGTCAAACTCATGGGGTATTACTTTTAAGGATGAGCTGTTCAAAAGCGAAAGTTCTCATCATCTCTCTTTTCTCTGTTCATACTTCATTCTCAGGAACAGAGATCCCCTTTCTCCCTCGGGGCAAAGGATCTTCTGAACACTTCAACCGCCCCCATGTCTTTTCCATGGTTTATAGGAATTTTTAGTGTAGTACAGTCCACCCTATAGCTTACAAAAGGATTTTTCAGCCAACCTTCTCCTCATTCTCCTTCCATCTAAAAACTTAGCTATTGCTTCACTGACTTTGGTGTATCCTCTCTGGCTTTTTATCTCTCACTTAAGGGAGGACTGAAGGTCTGCAAGTCTTATCTGAGCATTAGAAGGGTTAAAATTTCACACAGAAGTTGTAGGGGCTGGGCCAGGCCATGCTGGAGCTGTGTTAGGATCTCAGGCTGCACAGGCCACGGCGGGGGGGGCTGGACGAAAACTGCAAAGTCCAGCCAGGGGAAAAAAAAACGGTGACAAGCCTCTGGCTTCATGGCTGCCCTCTGGCGCTGACCGTACCCAGCTCGAGCCGCGGGCCAGGGGTCTTCCTCCACCTTGCCGAGCAAACAAAGGCGTGTAGGCCCTCCGCCAAAACGGGGCCCGGCTGCCTCCCCCCCAGGCTGCATGGGCAGCTGGGCGGGCTCAGCCACCCAACGGCTGTTCCGAGCCGGTGGCGGGGTAAGGCCCCACCGAGCCACGGCCACATGGGGGAGGAGGGAGGGCTAGGAACTTAGCAGCGGGCCTCTCCTCCGCCTGGCCATCGGGGCCCCTGGTTGAAAACGGGCCCAGCGGCCTCCTGAGCCTACCCCTTGCCGGTCCAGGCCACATGGGAGGGGGCCTGGGCCAGGTCGGTGTGACCTTGTGTGAGGCCGGAAATGAAAGAGACCTTTTCCTGAGTTTTACTTGCTTCAAAAAAAGTGGATTAACGGATCTAGCTAACTTCTCCAATTGGTTTCTCAGGCTCTCAACAGCTAAACCAGCCTCCACTTGGTCCCATCAATTCACAGAGAAAGTTCTCATGGAGAAAAATTTCTGAGTGTGCCCTCCCCCCAGGTGCCTTCAATGCGTAACCAGTACAACCCACCTAAAAATAACCATTTTTTTCTTTTGTAACATTAATTTAAAAATACAATATTAGAGACAGAAGCACTGCAGGTTTGTCTCTTTTCTTTGAATTGCAGATTCACTTTTCAGATTCTGCCATTTTCAGCTGTACTCCTTAGAAAAATGTATGGAGTTCTATATACACTCTAAACGAGTGTATATTTGTGGTAGCCTTTATTTTTGAAACAAACTGAATGTACTTTAACTATTATTTTTTAGCTCTGTAAGTAATTGTGTTGATGCAGTTCACAAAGCATCTACTGCTGTGAAATTATGTAAATAAACCATTACTTGGGAGTATTTGTTGTATAACCAAAACCCATTTCTAATCTCAAAGATTCCTACTTTTATTTGAGTTTTCAAGACTTTTAATTAAAACTGCTCTAAATATAGTTGTAATTTACATGTGGAGAATAGATTTTTACCATGGTGGAGAAGAGCTTTTTTTGGTTATCAGTACAAATTTCCATAGGACTGGTAACACTCAGTTCTTCAAGCAAGGATATTCTCTGTGGGGGAATGGTGACATGTGCCTGCATCTTAAATATAATATGTAGGCTACAAAGTGTCAGCTCACATGCTTAAATTTAGGTTCACTGTTCCAGTGCAATGCTATAATCTTTATTTCTTAGTGCAGATTACTTGCATTAAAGGGTCAGTTGTCAGGCAAGTAGTCTCTCAGGTTGGAGAAGTACAGTATATAAATAGCTACCACAAGAACTTGGAGATCTGGTGCAGATGTTAAGAAGTGCTGTGCTGAGCCTGGGCACAGCTCCTGTGAACTTCCCATCTCTCCAACCCGAGCTTTAGTGAAAGAGCCCTTTGTGATCTTGACAATTACTAGCAGCTGTGATTTAAGTCTCTATGTGAAATCAGGTATTGCAAACTTTTACTAGCAAGGAAAGGTGGCTTTTTATTTTTACTGTATTTTTCACTTCATTAGAATTCCCTTAGTTTTGATTCTACAGAGGAAAAGAAGAAAATCTCCTGGGTCTTTTTGAACAGTACAACTTTCTGGTACTTTTGGTTCAAGTAATTTTATGATTTCGATAATGCCACAAACTGAAATAGGTGTCGTGCTTCCTGTAACATGCAACTAGTTTGCTACTTTAAATACCAGCCTAATTGTTATATTCTCAGTGCTTTATTGATAAATAAAAGCCAGATTAGAAATGCATTCACACTGGTACATTCAAAGAGTATTTCTTACTTCAGGAGACTCTTAATTTCTTTCATTTAATGTTGCTAAAGTGAATTATGTAGAATAAAAATATATTTAGTATGTAATACAAGGTTAAGCAATTATTTTCTTCAAATATTGGCTTATATCCCATTTAACTGAAGTGTCAGTGTAAAGCAAAAATGTAATATGGCTCAATTGTACAAAGGTTGAAAGAGATATGTCTGTATGGGAGCAAAAAAGTTCTCTGTGCATATACATATGCATTTAACGGCTTCAGTTCTTAGTGAATTAGAGTTAAAAGAGCTGTTTTATCTCTAGACTAGTTACTTCCAGGTATTGTTGTTAAAGCCCCACATGTGATGTGTTCATTTGGCCATGAAGAAAGAATGCTTGTTACATAAGTGAACACAAAGAAGGGAAAGGAGAAATGTAATTTTAAAGTAATTGAGAGGTCATTGTGACCTTGGTTCTACAGCAGGGCATCACTGCTTTTCATCAGGAATATTTTGTGTGTTCTGTCAAGAAATTAATGCTGGTTTAGTTTCTGTTCCTGTTCTGCAGAAGCTTCTGCACGATTTGCAAGCTGGTTAGTTGGCCCTTTCTCATCTGTGCTGAGGATGCAGTCTGCAGTTTGCTCACTTAGCTACAGAGAGGCTTTTTTCCTTTGATCTAGACTGCTAATCCCTCATTGCGAAGAGCAGCAGCTGTGCTTTGTCTGTGAAGGTCTCTGCACTGCATGCAGCCTCATTTGCCAGCGCCACCCCTCTTTGTGTGCTCAGCTTTTTCAGTCACTGAAAGGGTGACTTTCTGGTTTGTTGCTCAGAAAACCCTCTTCAGGTTTGTGAAAGTCTACAATTCGTGTTCTTTTTTTGTTTTTCTCCCCTCAAAAAATGTAAATTTCCAAGAGCTGTTATATATGATTTCACAAGACTATGTTTCACTAAAGCATTCCTGACATTCAGGGAGTAAAACATTTAGTGAATTGTTTTTTAGAAAGGTGATGAAATCTATATCCATTTAAATGCTAATCACTTTAGATAGATGTGTTGAATTGTATCTCTAATGGTATGATTATGACTAAACCAATTTTTTGTGTGTCCACACTGTATCCTCATTTAACATTGAATAGTTGGGCTTCAGTTGGTCTTGGTACAAGTCCCTTAGGTAAACATATGTAGCAATGCAAGATGTTCCAAGGTTAAAAGCTGAATAAAAACGGCATGGACAAAACGGTCCTTTGCGCTGGTTTAGGCTTTACTGCAGTGAATGGCAAAATTCTGCTACCTTCAAGGGTGGAAAAATGTGGCCTGTAGTTTCTTTAAGATGATGTGATTTAAAATACCTAATTCATAAGCAGACTTTTCAAATGTTTGTAATGCTGTTGATTTAAATGCACTCCTTGTATACTTGAGTTATAGTTTCTGAGGCTATGGACAGATGTATCCTAACCTGGACCTTTTGCCTTTCCTTCATTTCAGAACTTCTTTCTCATTCCACTTCAGCTGGTCTTATTTGCTACTCAAAGCCTGGTTTAGAGTGAAAAACATATGCAGAGTGACAGCTGGCAGACTTGGAACTGAATGTACTGTTACAAGCTGAGCTTGCAAACGTTCTATTGCTTGGGCATCTTGACCTTAGATAAGAGTGGTTTGTGAGTACTCCATCCAGGCACTTCTGTAAGCTGAGTAGGTTGCAGGTGGTACAGAACGTGCCACTCCAAGTAGGCAGAATTGTGGCAGGAATCTGGAAGGAATGAAAGGATGAAATCGTGACCTGCTCTCATGAGTGAGAGAGAAGTGGCACAGTTGCTAAAAGGAGAATAAGAAGATAGCTTACAGATAACTTCTTTGTGTGTGGAAGGTAAAGGGAAGGAAATGCAGGAAGCAAAGCTTCCAGATATATAGAATGTGTTTATGTATCTAAAACATACTCTACTTTTTATTTGGAGATTTGTAGGGGTAATGAACAATCATAGCTTGATCTGTTTATGAAATTTATATATGAAATAAAAACCTGCACATGTACAAAATGAACAGAAAAAATTTTAAGCCTTTTTGTTGCCTTCAATAGGAATTAAATTCTGTTGATGCAGCAGTTCTGATGGCTGCATTCTAGAAGTTTCATGATAGCAGGAGCAAGTGCCTAGAAACCAAAAGTCTCATGAAGTAAGGATGGACCATTTCTTTCCCTGAGATCTTGTTACATGTGATGTGCCACAAGGGATTAATCTTGTGCCTATCTTTTACTATATTTATAAAAACACTGAGAATTAAGTAAGATGCTATGAGCTCATTTACCATCCTCTACACTGACAGCACTCAGATCTGCATCTCTGCAGATGTACTCGCAAGATGTGTAAGAGATTGTGCTTAGCTAAAAACCAGTTGGTTTGCGCATAATCCAAGTTGAGTTGTGATACTGATGAAACACATCTTGGGGAACAAGCCAGGATATTGTTCTGTATTCCCTATTTTGAGTGGTCATATTCCAGTCTGTAAGGCAGTGTGGACCTTGGGTTATTCTCAGTTTATGTGTTTGTTGAAGAATTTCAAGACTGGATTCTGTCACCTTTCATTTCTCAGACTATATTTACTAATACCTTCATATTTCAGTATATTTTCTCGTCCTGATCTTTTCCTATGAACCATTTACTGCAATACCTCACATAAGCAAATGTGATTGAGCAACCTGGTCTGGTGGAAGGTGTCCCTGCCTACAGCAGGGGGTTGGAATGAAATGATCTTTAGGGTCTCTTCCAAAACTGTTCTGTGATTCTGCAATGTTTGTCCTTCTTAATTGATTTACTGCATAATCTACCATGCCTTTTGCTTTCCTTATATTTAACCTGATTATGTATATTTAATTTGTCCATCACTGTGATTTGAAAGTCCTGATTGAAAAACAGTTTCAGTGTTTGTGGCAAATAGTACTGAAACTGAGCAATAAAAATTCAATTATCATATTTTTATATAAAAATACAGTGTTTCTAATGACAGAAGAAACGTTGAGAAAATGAAGCACTCTTGTTCTAGAATCTCAGCAGCATAATTTAAAAAGATCCTCTTTTTTACGAGCTGCAAGAATTTGAAGATGTAAATGTTTAAATTATCCTCCTGTATTTATATATAACTACTTTGCTAACACATTTAGAAACATTTTTCTGTATGTACTTAAGATGAGGTCTTTTCAAAGTTGGTAATAAATTAAAAATACCTGATTGATTTGTTCTTTTATAAAATTATGGCTTGAATGCAGCTTTAGAGGGGGAGTAATATTTTGTCGAATTGCTTAAATGAGAGTTGAACTCAGCTATTATGTGGCCTTAAAGATTTTGTCTTGACTTCAGTATCTGTTTTGGGGTAAAATACTGATTTCAGGTCAATATTGAGAGATGTGTTGGAGATGTAAAGAATTCTAGAGATCTCGTTTTATGTTCCTAGAGATTTGAGTGGTTAATGTTGCTCAAGCTGTGTGGTTCTAAGTGTAATTGAGCAGTCCATTTTTGTTCATTATCTAAACTTTGCCATCTGCTGGAAAGCCTTTTAGTGACATTATAATTTAGTCCAGTTGGAGCTCAACTAGAGTTTTCTGATTAGTCTGGTATCATGTTTTCACTAAACAAAAACCTACATGCCAAACCCTGGTCCCTATTCTGGGTGTCCCGGGCTCCTGGAAAGGGGCCACTCATGGCACGGGCTCACCTCGGGGCTAGCCAGGGCCCAAGTCAGAGTGGGCAGTCGGTGGGTCGTGTCAAGTTTTGTTGCTCAGTTTTTAAACAAGCGTTTGGAATCACAGTGACAAGCCTACTGTGTTATGCTGGAAGATTGTTTTAAGTGCTGTGGATTTAGTTTTTATGTGGCAAACCAAGACATTTCTGTGTCAGTTGACACCTTTCAGCCTCCTGAATGTTTGACGCAAACTGTCACGTGTTTTTGAATTCCATTGTCATCCCAGCAGGATGTATGATGCAGGGACAGGTGAGGGACAATACAGGAAAAGGCAGAAAAGAAGTTGCCCCCTATGAAGAAATTCCTGTATACAACTGCTGACCTGATGTTCCCTTATAGTCAGAAGATGTTCAGGGTCTGTGCTGAGCAATTCCCAGTGCAGGCAGCTGTGGGCCGGTAGTTGTCCCAAACTGCCTCGATTCAATTCCTGCAGTATGGAAATGATGGAACAAGCAGTTGCAGCTCTCCACCTACACCTGGGCAAATGCACAGTCACTGCTTACTCTGGGCTGTTGTGTGCTCCAAGCTGCCCCTCTCTATCACTGCCCTATGCGATGGGAAGATTTTGGATTCAGCACACCTCTGTCAGGGTGTACTTCTGAGCTGTTAGTGAAGCTCTGTTGCATCTTGAGGTTAATGTAATTGAAGATTTTGATTTTTTTTCTGGTATTGTAGGGTATATTGTATAGTAACGAAAAATGATACCTTGTGCCCTGTAGGACTAAAACTGTGAGGAAAATGAAGTCCTTTACCATATTTGGCCTTTCTAAAGGCCAGTAAGTCCTTTAGAACCACAGAAGCACTATAGTGTAAGATTTCTGATTTCAGGAAACAGTAAGGAAGTTAAAGCCACAGAAACTTGACTCTTTTGAATGTAATCAGGAACCTAAAGTATCACTTTGTGGATCTTTTTAGTTTTAACTGAACTTCTTGGTGAGAGCAGGTTGCAAGAGCTGTGACTTCTGTGATCGCTCTGATGCCTAGAGGAGCTGGAACAGAGGCTACACAGAGTTAAGGGGAGTAAAATGGATGTTTATTGAGAGGCCTTTAAAGGCCACATCCTTGGCAGCACCAATGCCACAGTTGTGACCCCTGCCCGGATGGCTCCAAGGTGGAAGCAGAAGAGGGCTTGGTCACAAGATCTCACACCGTTATAGGTTTTAGTCCATTTGCATGCAGGAGTCAGTTGTCCAGTTAATAGTCACAAATCGTGAAGTTTCATCCTCCTTGCTTGCCTGCTTGCCCACCCTCCTCTTTTCACATTTATGTTTAGGATCTGAAGTTTGAAGAAATTGTCCTTGAGTCCTTAGCTGGAATAGGACTGTTTTGTCTTCACCACCCAAGCACAATAGAAAAGCACACCTGAGCAGAACAGAAAAAACTTAAGGCATCAATACTTTGCCACTTGAAGTCCATAACAGCACATACACAAGCCTTTGTTGTTTCCTTGATACTTTATGGCAGAAAGAAAGAGAAATTAATTTCAGGCATCATGTCCACACAGTGTAACATCATCATGGCATAATGATGAGCTAGATTTATTTGGAAGAATCCAGAGTGATAGAATATTTCTCTGAGTAATTGTCAGAGCAGTAGAAAAAGCATCTTTGTTTCTTTCTGCTAAAAAGCCCTGAATTTATGAGAGTGTTGGCTTTTAGAGATTCATGCTTGTGAGCTTTCTCTTCTTAAAAGAAATTTTGTAATGGTGAATCTGCGAGGAGTTTGTTTTCATCTGCTACATATACAAGGCTGACAGATCCAACTGAAGAACTGAAGTACTGAAACCCCCAGGAGTTTCAGCTCATGGTCACTGGGCAGGTGCACATTAGCTCTGTGTCTTAACACACAGAGCTAATGTGCACCTGTACTCACAGTGACTGCAGAGTCCTGAGCAGCATCTCAGATGGTGTCAATCCTTCATGTGTGCTCTGGAATGGATCTGTACCATGTAGCCAGAATAAGAAATTAAATAAGGATTTGTCTGGAAATTTTAAGTACTCCTAGAAATATTCTGTAAAGGCTTCTTTTGATTTAAACAACTTGTGGACTATTTTATGAAAAAACAAGGACCCAGAACCTTACCAGCAATACCAGTAAGATTTTGTGGATATGGTTTCTACAATACATGTGTACAGATAAAAATACTCTTCATATAGTTAAAGCTGTTAAATAAGGAGAACATATAGACAGCTTATTTTAGGAACCACTGGCTATCTAAAATAGAGACTTGTCTTATGTAGCCAATGTAGGTTGCCTTTTCTGATGAGCTTTTCTAAATGCTTCATTTATATATGTCCTCTGATTTGTCTTAGAATGAATGACATTTTTTCAAAGCTAAAATAATTGTCTAAAATAGAACAGCAGGTTTTTCCTTCTTCCTATTTAGGTACATGTCTAATTTCAAACAGACTGAGAGAAGAGACTTTCTGGCATACTTCGCTTTTGTGGAGTAAAAAAAATAAATAAATAGATTCAAGACCCAAATTGCCAGACCAGTATTTTATTTGTCCCACCTGGAATGCTGTTGCTGTTACCTGCTGCACTGTGCTGATAAAATCAGCTGAGAACTTCAGAGATGTACTTCCCTGACACACAACAAATGTCTATTTCTTTTTTTTTATGCTGTGACTACCACTTAGCAGTATTATGTGCAGGAAATATATATGTTGTTCTTTCCCTTTTTGTCTCCTAAATGTAAGGGAGGGTTCCGAAAAAACATGTCACAGTTGTTTTGTTTCCTGGAAATTTTTCCAGTCTGACCCAAAAAAAGAACAACAATATAAATAAATGTTTTTTGCTTGCATTCGAGTGATTTGATGTTGCATTTAAATTATTCCTTGAAATCTCCATTTAAATTGGCAAAATTCTGCTGGTCATAAATAAAAGTAGGTAAAAGGCTGACTTGCGGGTTGTGTTGGGCTGTCTGATGGCTTATGCTGACAGCTAGGAGAATTGTATTCATAATAATTTCTACTTTCTGAAGTAGAGCACACTCTGCCCTGCTTTTCTGGCTTAAAAATTAATTGCATATCATGACTTGGAAGCTGTTAGTTTTCTCTGGTCTCTGCCAAACCAAGCTATGAGAGCTGATTTTCATTAGGAAAACACTGGTGGTCTGCTTAAGTGTTCCTTAATTTCTTCCTCTTGTTACTGAATGAAAAAGTAAAAATCTGAACTAACTTCACTGCTCAGTAACGCAGCAGTTGAACAATAAGTACTATTTTGTTTTTGTTCTGAAGCCCTGGCACCAAGTGTCTCTTGCTGTTGTCTTTTCTTCACTGTTCCCTAAAATCTAGTGAGTTTGCCACTCGTTAATTTAAGGAGGTTTTGAATTAATTGAAGTACAATATCTGGGCCCTTTGGGCTGAGTTCATTGACAAAGGGCCATTTCTTTGTTAAATACATCTTCAAAGGTAATTCTACTAAGCTTAGTTCGCTCAGTGAAAAAATTCCAGAATCTCAGGGTTACACTTACTGAGCTAGATGAAGACCTGGTAGGATTTAAGCCTTTTCCCTACCATCTGAAAGTAATGCCAAGGTACTGTTTATCAGAAGAGGGTAATAGTTTGTAAAATAAGGTATTTACCCTACTTTTCATGTCTACTGATGATATTTGAAGAATTGTTTAGATGCCAGAAAGTTATGGTTTGGTTCAACTGTGTTCAGTATCAGACACTGGTTAAGAGAAAATTGATTGCAATAGAGTGAAATAAAAAAGTAATGGAAAACTAATTTTAAAATTGGATTAAATTTATCGATTCTGTTTGGTTATTTGGGGGCTACATTTCTACAGGGTAGGATGAGTAGACTAAAAGAGAGGCTATTGCAAAAAGAAGATTTTTAGGAGTCAGGGATCTTGGATTCTGTTCTCAATTCTGTCACTGTTTCACTGTGTAAGCCTCCTAAATTGCATAAGTGTCTTGGTTTGAAAGACAGGTATCTGCCAAAAGTAGACAAGGGCCTCTCTTTGAAAAGGAGAGTATAACCCCCCTCTCCATTCACTCCACTATGATTTTGAAATTAAAGGGTTCTCAGGCGAAGATATGGGGGTAGGAATAACAGTTCTTTACATGCATGCATATATATATATGTATGTGTGTGTGTGTGTATGTGGGTGTATATATATATATGTAACAAGAGAAACAAAACACAACAACAATAACTGTGAGATCAACAGAGCAGAAAACCCAGTAAACTGTTCTCCCGGTTGTGGACACCTTTCCTCTGTGGTGCCGTTACCGTTCTGGCGCTGCCGGCCAACTCTCAGTGAGCAGGTAGGAGAAGCACGTGGCTGGAGGGGCGCTGCAGTGAATGGCATCTGTGTCCCAGACAGGAAGGACGGAGGGGAGACGCTGCTCACAGGTCCCAGGGCAGTGTCAGTCCTGATGCTCCAACAGGATGTGCTGAAGTCGGTAGGAGATGCAGGAGAGTGTCTGACCAGGGAGGTTGTGGGATCCCACAGCCAAGGAAGGCAGCTCCCGGCGTCAGCGCGGCAGAGTGGAGTTTCTAGCGACCGTTCTGCTCCAAGCCAGACGAGCGAGAGGGAGAGAGAGAGAGAACAGGCCCCTACCCCACCTCTCCTTTTCCGGTGTTGCCCCTCTCCTCCTCCCTTCAGAGAAACTGTTAACTTAGCTATCTGAGCTTCTGGGTGTAGCCCCGAATACTTAGCATAACAATGGGGAAAATTCCACAGAAAGAAAAGGGGAAAATTCAACCCCCAACAATGAGTCACTTAATGTCTCTGTCTCATTCAAGCTTCCTATAAAAGTGAGTATTACTTACATCATGCCCAGTGTTTGACAGCTTCCTTTGCATCTCCTCCTCCCATGTCATGATTAAGACTTCAAAGTAATTTCCGGAAATGAACAGAACCGTATCCAGTTTTATCTAAACTCTCTGTCCAGTATAGGTCTGTAGATGTGACTATCTCCAAAAAAGAGCTTTAGTGGGAAATTTAATTGTTAATGTTTGTTGTTAAATAACAATGAGTTAAATACTAGGAATTTAATTCATTTAATGCCACCATTCATCTGCTATTCAAAATCCTTCTTTACTATTTTTGATGCTTATATGCTGTCAAACTTTTTTAAAGGATCTTTTTAATTCAATCACAAGAATTTTGAGGGATTTCTAAAGAGAGTAATTAAACTCCACTACTACTTCTTATTTCCCCAATTTTTGTTCTGCTCTTTGTTACCCATCTGCCACATCACATGTAAGAGCCCTAGGTTCTTAGAGACTGAAGCTGACTTTTTTTTTCTTTTTTAAGACATTTTTATAGCCTACAGAAATTACAGATGGAGAACACAATTATGTATTTCATTTTGGTTCACCTGCATATACTGTCGTTTCAGGTTGTTCTAAGAGCTTCTCTAGTGGTATTTTATAGAAAACAACATGTAGTCTTAGGGAACATAAATATGTAAGGAATATAATTTTTTTTTGAATCATCATGCTGTTTGTCAAAATACTCAAAGTACTTAAAACAATTCCCTTTTTATACTTTCAGTGTCTTTAAAGTGTTTGCAAGCCTTTTGATATCCCACATACAAAGAGGAGTGGTCCTTGGCAGATGAAATTACTGATGAACATTTCCTGTAGCCATATAAACTTAATTTGAAGAAAAGCTGAGATTTGTATAGTATGGCTCAGCTGAAGAAAAACTGATCGTTGAGTAACACTTTGTTTTGGCTTTTTTCCTAACTAGCAATTACTTGATCTTAGTAGGACATCCAGGACTGCATAAATATTTAAATAGAAAGGCCCTGCATATGCGTGCATGCATTCAGTATCTAAAAATAGTTTTCCTTGAACAGGATTCAATTCTGACTTTACTTGCTTTACTTTTAACATGGAGCAGACTCTGTGTGAAAAAACTAATGCCCTTTATTGGCCAGCTGGAATTCCCCTTGCTTGGCACTATCTCTTTTCAACTCTTCAGTGCTATTTACTTCCATTTAGTCAGCAGCAATATATTAATCTATTTCTGGGCATGAAGGAATAAAGAACATATGGCCTAGGAAATGCATTTGCAATTATTTGGCTTTTTCTTTAAAAGTAGTTTTGAACTCCACCTAATTTTTCCAGCTTCTTTTGCTGATTTCCACTTACCCTTCCTGAATTCTAAGTTTAACATAAAAATTGTGGAGTTAATATTTTTTAAACGTGGTATTTAATATGCCAGATTTCATTCCTTTTTCTAACAGAAGAATTAACAGAAAAACACAGCATTGAATAAGACTGTAAAATCAAATTCTAAGGGTTCAAAAGTACAGACACATACAGATTCTCCTGTGCCAGTTAAAAATGTTGATGACCCACAGTTGCATGGTGATTTTTTTATTCTGAGTTCAGACCAGTGACAAGTTTTTGAGGAAAGCAAGCATTGCCTTGTCTTGTCTTCTGCTTGCTGGGAGTTGGTTAACAGGAAGCACATGGCAAGTGCAGTGACATGTCAGGGGAGGCACAGGTCTGAATTTCCATCCATAGATGTTTGTAGAGTGTGTGAATTGTATGGTAAGGGCTAAACTGCTGCCTGTAGAAACTGTTTCTCTTTCTTTGCAGAACAGAAATGGCGAAAGTAAAAGCTCATGCAAGGATTTTTATCCTTGATGACTAAATGTTATGATAAATAACATTTAAATGATATCTGCTGATCCTTCTGAGAGCGATGCCAGTCTGTCAAGCACTGAGAGCTGGGATTTGTATAAAGTGGAAGCTGCTGTTGAGGAACTACTGGGTACCATCCGCTTGTTCCACTCGCACCATCAGAATAGTCATAGATGGTGATTTATTTGCTACCTACAGAGATGAAGTTTAAACTCAAGGATAATGGCTGAGTTCTGAAGGGAAGCATCTCTAATGCTACGTCTCCTGCTAACTAGGCATTGAGAAATGCAAAAATGAAAGCAGTTTATCAGTGAAGAGATTTTTACAAAGCTGGTGTGCTTTTAGACTTTGCAAAGGTATCTGGAACTTACTGTAGAGTTTGGTGGGCCATGGTAGCAATAATTGAATGAGAAGATGACTGTTATTCTAACTTAATAAAAGCACAATAAAACAAGTCTTGATTTTTAAAGTAATATGTGATGTTCAAACTCATTAGGAAAAGGTTATAAAGTTTTAAGGTAGTTCTTCTAAAACTGGCACCTGATACAATTTTTGTTCCATGAATTTTGATAGGCGACAGTATTTCATGTGTAGCTAATCAGTATATGCTCTCTTGTTGGCATTTCCCTTCAGTAGGTTTTATTCCAGTTCCTGATTGTCAACACAAATTTCTCCATGTAAATTTAGGTTTTACTTATGAAACAACAGAGGCAAAGCTATTTTAAAAGACCAAAAGGGTCTGAAGACAGGGAGAGGAGGAATAAAATCACAGCAATAATCTGTGTAGAGTAGTCACAGTGGTGTCAGAGGCTGTTACTCAAATCTCTGGTCTATTCTACCAGTGTTCTCATTTACCTCCAGCAGCAGGAGTTTTGAGACAGGAGCTGTGCACCAGTGTCTGTAGCCTTGGAGGTGTCAAGGAGGAATTTTCCAGCATGCATGGATGTACAGATGGAATAGCACCTGGCAGTTCAGCAGGAGTTAGTTATAATTGAAATTGCTCTATCATTTGATATTTTAGTTCTTGTGAAGTGGTTACATGAAGACAAGGTATTTATGCCAGTGTCATTACTGAAGAATGGAGTAGGTCAGCTGAGCTTGCTGCTTAGCGTGTGCTGATCACTGCATGGCACTGCTTTCACTGGAACTGAACCACTTGTCTACCTCTGTGTGCCTGAGGCTTTTACACCTTTGTGTGCCTTCCTGCTCCCACTCTTCACTTGAAGGTTTCATATCTCAGCTTTTTATCAATATTTAAATTTGTCATGATTTCACTCATCTTGTTTCAATTTATTAGCTCAAGAGTTTAAGTGGAGTAGCTGAGCCTGAGGTGTCCTGCGCAGGGCCAGGAGTTGATGATCCTGATGGGTCCTTTCCAGCTTAGGATATTCTATAGTTCCATGAGACGTGGCTTACACGAGCATGGGATGAGGTTTGTTTCTGCACAGCTTGAAGAATGTTAAATTACAGATGGTTTATCATCTAGCAATGCCAGTGCAGCAGATCTTCAGTGAGTGGAAATTTGCTGTAGACTTCTGCTATCTTTGTAGAGATTAGGCTTACACCCACAGCATACAGACAACCTTTGCCTCAAAAAGTTGAAATTTACAGTAGGTTTTGGCAGCTATAGGAATTGGAATTCAAAGACAAACTCCTGGTACCAAGTTGTGCAAAAAAGGAAAAAAAAAAACTTTTGAGGGTTTTAAATTCTTGCAATATGGGAAGGTTTTTGCTTGGTAAGATAGTTGCATAAATTTCGAGAAACAGATTTAAAGTAATATTAGCAGTATCTCTGCATACAGTTATTTGTAGGGATAACTGAATTTGTTGTTTGTTGATGAAATAATGCTTGTCTGTCTGGATGCTTCTCAGTAGACTGTTCACATAGATTGATTATATGACAGAGATGCAGGAGACCTTGGGGAAATGAGCCATCTGCAAATAAGCAAACCTGTAGTAGCAATGTATTTGAGGATTAGGGTTTCCAAGCATAATTTTTGATTTAAAAAGGGGGTAAAATGTTGTGTGTATACATGAACTTACAAAATAAAATTCTGAAGAGCTTTGAAGTACAATAATCCCATCTCTGACCCAAAATACCTAAGCTATAAATAACTGGATTCCTGGAGACTGTTCTGGGAAGGTACCCTGGACATTTGCTGTGATCATGTTGTTTATTCATTCATTTTGCTAACTGCTGTTGGTAATGACTTACTCCTAGATAAACTTAAAACTAGATAGACTTTTGGTTTGAGCTGTCCCTGTGTTCTGAGTGTCCTCCCTTTACATACATTTATTTATTTATTTTCCCCACCATGTGGGGGGATTTGAAAGCTGAATTAGGTTATTACTATTTTGGGATGTTGTTGGTACGCTGTGGCTCTATGAGTTGTTGCTGATGTTGCTCTGAACACCAGAGGGCAGAGGATGGTAACTCTGCCTGGTTCCAGCAGTTTGAAAGCTAGCCTGGAAAATCCCATCAGCATTACCTACTTTAGATACATCTTCAGTGGAAGTCATTAGTTAAATATCATAGGCCTTCTGCTTTAAATCTCTTTACTGATTTCTCCCAGTTCTTCAAACGTCTGTGTAGAAAAGGATTTTGGAGTCTGAATTTCAATATTATGTTGTGTTTTGAAATATCTGCATCAAAAAATATGCCTTCCCCCCTGACCCCAGAAAAATGTAGGTTCTGTTTTAACTCTTCAGCGTATGGTATTAATTCTTGATGGGAAACTGTTTCTGGTTATACATATGATTATTTCCTTTAGCTAAACTTTACATGGTGTTTTGTTTTGTTTTCTTGTGTCCTTATGTGGTCTGCTTTAATGAAGTTCTATGATATAAAAACTGGTGAATTCTGATGGAGAGCCTGAAGCCATTATTCTAACACCATGGCTGTGGCTGTGATAAGGCTAAGGGGCAGCCACTGGCTCTAGGCCAAGTAAAACGATTAAGAACAGTCTAATTGTTAGATGAAACAATGAGACATGAAGAGCTTGGTAGTATTTCAGTAAATCTCTTAAATTCTCTTTACTCATCCAAAAGCTCAGTTAGCAGATCACTGTTTTTCTTGGAGATGAGCATGTTTATATTCACATATTTCAAAACTTAAGAGAATAAAAGATTTAGATGCCATCCACACCTTAACCTTCCTTTTGCCAATTTAACTGGATCTTAACCAAACTTATGCAAGTAGGTTTTTACAAATGTTCTTACTGCACTGCTTGCTGTGTGTTTCCTGGCGTGCTGGCCTGTGCACAGGTAGCTCCCCTTGGTGTGGATTTTACCCCCCCACTAGGTGTGTTTGTCTGTAGAATGGTGCATCATCCATGGATTAGCTGTTTGCAAGCTTCCCTGTTACTAATCATGACATCTGCTTTGCAGAACCTCCTCAGGTCCTGTAGGTTTATAGGTCTGTAGAGCCCTTGGATGTTTTCACCTTTTTATATTCACCTTTGCTAGTAAGCATGACTGTTAGTCTTTTTTAGAGAATATTCTGCTTGTTTAGATTTTTTTTTCACTGAATAAGTAAGTTCTGCAATTTGATTACTGTAACAAGTGTTCGACCACTACAGGCTATAGAACTTCCCCCTCCACTGTGTATTGAGAAGTTTAATCCTTTTTGAAAGAGGTTTACAAGTTGCAAGTGGAAGAGCTATTGCTTTTGTAACTTTTTTTTCAAAAGCTTTCTGCTGCTGTAATAATAAGATTGTCACAATAGCAAAAGCAGCTCAGGAAGGAATGACCCTCAGAACATCATCTGATTGGCCAGCCAAGAACCAAAACAAATGTCTAAGGAAGAAATTGAGAATGTTGATCAGTTTGTTACACTGGTGACTGGATTATCAAGCTGGTCATCATTTCATCAGGATTTTCTTCTTTCTCCTTTATGATCTGCAAATTAGATCCTTGAAATTTAAAAAAAAAATCCTTTGAAATTCTATTTTGTCTCCAACAGTGCCCTTAAAGATAGTCGTTTCCCCCCAATGACGAGGGATGAGCTGCCACGACTTTTCTGCTCAGTGTCTCTACTCACTAACTTTGAAGATGTGTGTGACTACATGGATTGGGAGGTAAGAATGTCAGATATCTTTCATGAAAATGAACATCTATAGCTGAAGTCACACTGTTTAAATTATCTGCGTATATTATACCTGTCACTGTTTTGCACTCTGTACACATGATTATGTGCCCAGATTCAAAAGACACTTTTTCATAAAACTGTCATCACCTCAAGAGTCTGAGCCGTGCAAATGGAATAAAGTTGTGCTTTTGCCCACAAAGACACTCAGAGTGGTCTGCACAGTTGTCTTGATGTCTAAGACTCCATCAAGGAAGGTGTTGTCTCTGAGCAAGGGTGTCCTGAGGCCTCATTTGCAGTGTTTACCTGGTAGATCAGTCCATTGACTCTGGAAAGGGATGTTCCAGTATGGAAGTTAACAGTCTGATGTATGCTTCTGGAAACAAGCACTGCACAAAATTGTAATCCCAGAACAAGCTTCTTCATTTAGCTTGTAGAGACATTCATCTTCCCCCAAACTGTGTTTACTTTCAGAGTGAGTCCTGCACAGACCTCACAAAGCCTTTATGTAGTGAGGCCACGTAAATCATTGCTATCACGCTGCTTACACGTGGAGCTGAATCTGTTCTAATTGCCAGGTTCTAGGAAATCTGCATGCATCCTCTTGGAACAGCAGCATAAAAGAGATTAAGAAGCAAATGCTGATGTGTGTATGACAGTGTACACTGATGGAAGTGTTAGTCTGTAATGTTCTTTTCCCCAAATTATTTGGCATTAGACGCTTACAAAAAACAAGGTACTGGACTTAAGATGAATGCCTCATCTCAGTCATGATGTTACATTCCTCATTCCTCTTTGAATCTGTTTTTGAGTGGACATAATAAAAAATTTGAAATTGGCATAGAATAGCAGACATTATAATGCCAGAGACACCACAAAAAACTACAGTATTTCCCTTTAATAATAACTTAGCCTGACTAAATATTTAGAACTTCTTAGGAGAAAAAGTGGCTTTCTGTTGTGTTTAGACATAAAAAATGTATATTCAATAGAAACTGCACTTGTTAGAACTGTAAGAGGCCCTGCTATCTCTGAAGGAGGGTATCAGCAGTAACCTCAGCATTATGAATTTTAGAGTAGCTGAAAATTGACAAAGGTGTGTTTCCTGTTCACCTCATAGTAACAAGGTCTTCTTAACTTCTGATATGTAATTCTGAATTGGGATGAATCCAGGTTTTCTTTGGGGTTTATGAGCATTTATTGTCATCATAATCAGAAATACTCATTTTTTATGTAATGTCAGACCAAAAATAAATCTTAGCAAAAATTGTGTTTGCATTCTCAACAAGAAGGTTTTACAGAGTAGTCTGCCTTATCATTGAGCCATTTGACACTTTAAATAGTGTTTTCAAGTAATCAAACTAGTGACTATTGGTACTAAAGCTAGAAATCAAAATGGTAGAATTTTTCGCCTCTATTAGGTTGGCTTCTGGTAGCCAGCACTGTGATGTTTTTAATTTCATTTGTTATAATTTATTAAAAATGAGACTGTGAATACACTCAGAAAATGTGATGTGCATAATTAAATAGCATTTAGCTCTTTGCATGCCATAGTCTACAAATATTACTAGGTGCTGTTTCATTGTGTCAATAACAAACTTCTAAGATGACCCAAATATTCATCCTTAAGGAAAAGCTGAAAGAGCCTGAGTTCAAAAATCCACTTTTCCTTGGAAAGAATGGTTTTAGCTTTGTTCCTTGGGCGACTGCTGATTCATAACTAATACTGTGTGAA
>VZTT01045224.1:89084-117657 GCA_013400855.1 Buphagus erythrorhynchus
TTTATTTTGCTTGTGTGTGGCTTCCATTTATTCAACTCAAGCCTGGTAGCTGGAGAACAATGAAAAGCTGTTTGTCCTGCTCAGCTACGCAGTTTGAATTCATGCTCCACAGGATGCTATTTTTCCCCTGTGGTACATACCTTTCTTCTACAGACATGGGCCTGAAAGTCCATTAAAATGGTTAATTGGAAACATCCAGAGCAGTGATGCAACTTCAATGTTGCATCATGCTTAATACATCACTAGTGCTCCTGGTTAGTTGCTCGTGAATATTACGTTGTCACTATTATGCAAAACATTTGTGTAGTATTTAGAGTCTCATATTCTGAAGAATTTCAAGGTGTGCAAACCCTGGAAATATTTAATCTTAGTATTGAATATACAGTTACAAAATCACCAGCTGCAGAAACTTAGTGGTTTGGGCATAAACTCTGTAGGTTTTTTTCAGCTTCTAACATAATTTCATTTTACTTTCAGGCCTTTGGGCTCATAATTATATTTTCTGAGTATACAGATTTGATCTCTCTAGTGATTATACATATGTATATATCTGTGTAATGAAAGTTGGGGTTTAGGAGTGTCTGGTAATGAAATAACATGTTAAAAGTTGCAGTGAATGAAATTCATTAGTCACAAAGTTATATTTTTCCTATTTATGAACAATGTTAGATTCATAGGAAAAATGGTTGTGGCCATGGCCAGCCAGAAGAGACTCTTCCTCCCATTTCCCCTGGTTATATCTTACATAAATAAAATCTTAATATAAGCAAATATGTTAATTGAAGAAGCAATAGAGCTTGTGAATATTGCTTATTTGTTTTTTGACTGCCTTGTAGTTAAAGTAGGTAAAGTAAGTAAATTGTCACTGGAGAAGCTGTTAAGCATTTTTTTATTAAATTTGTGTCCACAAGGATGTGCCACACCAAACAATGCAGTGTTGGGACCTTTGGATTCAAATGGAAATAACATCTTGGTTATGTGGGCATAAAAATGTCCATCTAATAATGCTTTGTGTTTGGGCACAGAATTCAAAAGCAACTGAAAACTTTCTGGCAATGGAATATCTTTTATGGCCTGATCCAGTGCAGGTACTCTCCACAGAATGATTGTAACCTGAAAACGGCAGCTTTAACAATGCCCTGGAAAGGTGTCCAGCCTCTTTGTTAATTTTTTCCCAATATTTTTGGCATTTTGATTTTTATCTGCATCCAGCTCTTTGGTATTAGTAATCTTGTTTTCTGTGCTGTCATTTTGTCACTTTACAGTTCTTAGTAGCACAGAAATAGGAGTTTGAGGCTGGGTATTTTGTAATATTTCTATTTCCTGCTCATACATGAGGAGAAATTTTGAAGGCTTCAGGCTTGAGTCCATAGTGTGACAAATCTTTGATCGTTCAGTTGCTGCTTTGAACATAATTAATGCTCTTAATTGAAGCCGCATTAGATTTGGCAGCTGTTTCACCTGCAGATTATAGCTGGTGACCAGGTGATTTTATCAGCCACAACAATGTCAGAGGAGACAGAACAACTTTAGCTCCTCAGCTGGATTTCCTCCAGCCCAGGAATGAAGCTCCATGGTGGGGAGGAGAGGAACATCCTGTGCACCTGTGCTGCTGCTGAGCTTTCGTGGCTGTAAGTGAACACCTCTCAAAAAGATGACACCTAATGCAGTGCCACCTCCTGAAACTGTGTGAAATGCTGTTAACCACTGAAAGGTTCATGGTTTGAGTTTTGCCATGTCAGAAAGCTGTTGTATCTTTTCTCTGGTAATGTATACTAATTAAGCTGCCAATCTCTTGCAGGTGGGTGTACATGGCATTAGAATAGAATTCATCAACGAGAAAGGATCAAAGCGCACGGCCACCTACTTACCAGAGGTTGCAAAGGAGCAAGGTCATTGTTGCACTTTATTTCATATGATCTGGTGAAGAACTTAAACATACCTATAAATCTAAAATGCAATATTTGACCTTGCACTGATGTCAGATGATGGAGCAGTATTTAATTGTAAGAAGACTCTTATATAAAATGCCAATTACATGCTTGTGTCAGTCTCCTAGAGGGATTCAGTAAACTGTAGCTGTTTTTTTAGCCAGTCATAAATGCAGCATAGCTATAGGAAAATAAAATTTTGAGGGGTGGTACAGTGCTGCCAGCCAGGCTAACAGTTGTTAAAAGCTGCCAATTTCTGTGTGGCTGCTAGGCTGGGATATAAGGGAAATGCAGAAGCCCTGTTAAGCGTTGGGATGGCTGGGCAATTATCTTAACCATGATTTATTCCTGAATTCCTGGTGATCAAATTGTTTTTCAGTTAGGTACTTTCTGCTAGTACTCAATTCCTGTTACAAATACTGACTTCCTGGGGTTTTTAATGGATGGAAGGAAATTATTTTCAATATGGAAGTACAAAATAATGTTGTTAAAAGTCCCTTTTAATAGAGGCACAGACTTAAGTTTGTGCATTTAAAAAACTAGAATAGATTTTGTTGAACAGTCTTGAGCTGAGCTCTCACTTTGTATTTTTATTTCCAAGTGTGTCTCAGTCTGTCCCAATCTTTTACAGTTTGTGTTACTGCTGCTTTGTTTTTTTTACCTTTTATGTATAAGTTTGTCTATAAAGGGTTCAGCTGATATCTTTATTGAGAATTCTTTTAAATTGATAATTCTGTTTCCAGATAGTTTCCTAAAAGTCTAGAGGTGTTCCAAACTATTTTTTTTTAAATCCAGGAACTGTGGGGGGAATGTGTCTAAATTTCTGAATAGTTTTAGTAGACCATGAATTGCAACCTGATTCTTTAAAGTCTCCAGAACTACTCATTTGTATTTTGTATGTGCCTGAATTGACTGTGGTTTTTGCAAGTTTTTAAATGTAACAATGTGACTAATTATTGCATCTTTAGGAAATAACATGTCTAACAGCTATTTAAAATATGAGAGTTCTTAAATAAACAGGAGGTTTGGATAGCATGAAGATTTTATTGAGAACAGTAATGAATCTGGTTTTTTTAATCCATCACTTCTTCCATTATCCAGACACATATAATATATAGTTGTTCTAAAATCAGCCATATCTCTGTAAAGTGAAGTGATATTTATGAAGAAGTCTGATTTCAAGTTCTCTGCACATGTTCAACTAATAATTATTTTAAATGTTATACAGAAATTTAGTTTTCCATATTGTCATAACCATTTATAATGTCTAAAGTGGCTGTGATACATGATCATACCTGAATGTTTTGGAAAAGTTTAGTTTTGTATCACACACCCAGTCTAGGACACTTGGGTAGAATGGGTTCACTTTTAATATATTTCAACTATGAGATGAAAAATATATGTTGTTTGTAGAGTGTATGTAATGAAATCTTAAATGTGGTATTTCCTTCAGCTGCTCTGAAGTAGGGAAGAATGTTTTAGTTTATCCCAAATGCCAGCAGAGCCCTTGCACTCTCAACAGCACCACACAATGTCCTGTGCTTTTGCAACATCTGTTCCTATTGCTTCATTTCTCACTAATTTGTGCTACTGTAAAATTCAACAGGATGGGACCACATTCAAACGATAGATTCCTTGTTGAGGAAAGGAGGCTACAAAGCTCCGATTACTAATGAATTCAGGAAAACAATAAAGCTAACCAGGTATGCACTGGAATACTACACATAGCCCTGTTGTTGTAATGCTGGGAGGTGTTTCTTCCTGGTAAGTGCTCCTGCAGATGGTAAGGGTAAACTCTCCTGGATGTATCATTCATGATTGCTTTGTTTCCACAAGGGCAGGACAGACTTAGGAGAAGCTTTGCACAGGGATGAGTGGCACTAAGCAAGGAGTAAGAGGCAGCTGTTCAGTATCAGGACGTGTCAGGGTACCTGCACATTTGGGTTTATAACTCTGCACGTTCACAGCAGTATTTTAGCTCTGGCTTCTCACAGAGGATTTTTTTGGCTGTAGTAGGTGTCCAGGCCTGTGGTCAACAGGGATTACTTGCTCTTGTTAGATTTATTTGGGCAGATGGTGTGTGGTGGGGCTGCTGTTGTATTGTCATGGAGGCCCCTCAGATCCCTAGTCTGCTGGATCCTCAGAGAAAGCTTTGGGTTATGCCCTGTGAAGTTTCCCTAATCTTAAGGTGTGAGACATGCAAGCCATGCACTGCTTTGACAGCCAGTGTACTAGTGAAATACTAGTCAGGGTATTCCCAGGAGTGGGGACAAGAATTTAATATTTTATTTCATACTAGTTTACTTTGGTTTTGCTAATTTAATACAAAGCGTTATTGAAAAATAACACTCAGTGTGTGGCAGCCAAGGTATTTCAGAATTAGCAGCAGATACTCTGCCCATAATGGTGGTGAAGGGTAGAGGAGTCTGTATGAATGTCTATAGGAATGACTCTAAAGCTATTTATTCATATAAACCTGCAGTGTAAAATGACTGCTGAACTCCAGTTGTTTAGTCATGCATGGAGAAGTAAGATTTTTTTAAATCTTAGGTTATAAGGAAGTTTTTACCATTTATCTTCTTCAAGGAGATAAAGACTTCAGGTCTCAATGAGTGTTTGGAATTCTGGATTCTCATAGGAACCTAGCTACTGTGGAGTAGCTGAGTAAGGGAAACATTTTATTCTGAAGGTTAAATTAGGGAGGAAGGATTTAGAAGCCAGCTAAATTTCCAAGTGCAGAACCCAAATCTTCCTTTGATTTATTTCAGCTGTACACTTGGTATCTTATTTTCAAAAACAATATTCAAAAAGAGTATATGGAGATAGCTGAGGGCAAGAGTAATTATGCTATAGATCATTTCTATATACCTCAGCAAATAAGGAGTATATTTTTCTATTAAAACAAAAATTCTATATAGCACGTGTTTTCTCCTGCTGCATGATTTTGCTTGGAGCAATGGCATGGAGCACAAAACAAAAAAACCCAAAAGTTCACCCCCAGTCCCCCCAAAAAACCCCACAAAAAGCCTTATATTTAGTGTAATGAAGTTCACAACAATGAAACTGCTACCAAAATGAATTGCCTGATAAGTTAAATGAGAAACCATAATTTTTTTAATGTTCAGAAAAGGGTTTTTTTGACTGCCTATTTTACTTGCTTAAAATCTCAGGTACTGCTGGCAGATTAGAGACAGTGTTATTAAAATACTAATTGTTTTCCAGCATAAGACAACCTGGTTTAGAACCTCATTTTAATAATTTATTTTCATACATGAAAATATCTATTGGAGGAGCGAGTAAGGGCTTTTAACTTCTTTTTCAAGACTTCTGAATTGAAGTAAACATATTGTGTGTGAAGAAAGCTTTAGACTGATCATGAGTCTGCACTCTCTTCGGGTTCACACCCAGCAGTTCTGGCCATATTTTGAAAGAGAGAGCTAAACAGTAGTGGCAATGAGGGACTCAGAGCAGTCAGAGGGGTCTGGAATGCAGAGGATCAGAAGCTGGAGATTCTCTGCCATCTGCAGAGCTGTGCAGCTGCCCTGATCGTGCACAGCCAACTGTTACCTGCAGAGCCCCTCTTTGTTTCTGTAGGGTGGGAATTCCATTCACTGGGTGCCACATACCATCCCCATGGATTCCAGAAGAGTTGCTGCTTTCTCAGCAAGGCCCAGCAGCCACTGGTTCCTTGTATTCCTCATTTTCAGACAATACTGATGTATATGTATTCAGAATATGTGTTGTCAAGACCTGGATTCTGCTTTTAGTTACACAGAGCTTGGCGATGTTCTTGTGGGAGCATTCTTCATTATTTTTCAACTGACTTCAGAGTCAGGAGAGGTCCTAGTTGAGTGGAAGCTGGCAAATGTTGTTCCATTTGGAAGAAGGAAGACACTTGTTATTACAGGCCTGCCGGCCTCATTTAAATGCCTGGTAAAATTAGAGGTGCCTCTCTGTAAGGAGTACATCATACTATAGAGTATGACGAGAGGAAAGTGATCAGAAATGGTGAAAAGCCTTAAGGGCAAGACACAGAAGGAGTAGCTGAGGTCACATGTTTTGTTCAGTTTGAAGAGGGCTGAGAAAGACCTCATTGGGGTTTAGAGGTTCCTTGAGGGGGCAGTGGAATGGAGCTGCTTATCTCCTCTTTCAGATGACCAGCAGTAGAACATGAGGAAAGGGAATGAAGTTGCCTCAGGGGAAGTTCTGACTGGACATTAGGAAAATATTCTTTACTGAGAAGGTAGTCAGGCACTGGAACAAGCTGTCCAGAGTCATGGCATCAAGATGCCTGTTGGAGGCCAAGTAGTGTCCAAACAATGCTTTTAACCATATGGTTTAGTTTTAGGTAGTTGCATGAGGAGTAGGGAGTTGGACTCGGTGTTCCTGATGGGTCCTTTCCAACTGGAGATATTCTGTGATTCTAGTCTAAAAAGACTGTAGCTACATTTAATGTAGCTGGGATAATTTTGAAAGCAGAATTTAGCAGACAGTTGATACTGACTGTTTAAAAACAGCCTAAAAATCTGTAGTGTTTGTTTATGGTTTTCCTACTAGGTTTTTGTAGAGTTGGCTGAAGAGACAGGATATTTCTCTATTCCCTTTACTTCAACCAACATAGTAGGCAACCATTTTTAACAATTCTGTTTGCTTAAAGTATTTTTTCATAAGCAGTTATGTTGTGATTTCTCATATGATTCAGGAAATGACCCTGACAATTGTGGCAGTTCCCTTGTGCAGCTGAAGTCAGTCTTATTCCCAGCATCAGAAGTATAGAGCTCTTCTCACTAAACAAAGCAGCACTGAAGCATTTCTGGTGCTACTTGCAGCTTCCTGGTAACAGTTCCTGAATTGACCTCTCTGCTCTTTGCCAGGTACCGCAGTGAGAAGATGACGATGAGCTACACAGAGTACCTTGCCCATCGTCAGCATCATCACTTCCAGAATGGTATTGGGCACCCCCTTCCAGCATACAACCATTATTCCTGACACTGAGCCGCATGACCAGTCACTGGACCTCTCTGCAGACCTCTTCCCAGGAGACCCTGCCCCTTCTTGGTCTAGCTATCTCTATTACTGTACCATTTTATGATGATAGTTTCCGTTGCCATGTTGAGGCTTCTTAGTTGGTTCAGCTCATCATGGCAACGGGAGGGAAAACTGCATTACTACAAAGATCCCATACCTTTTTATTATTGATTCACTGCAGATTTTTTTGCAGCATATACCCTTAGGTTTTTTATGAAAATTTAAATTTCTACTTCATTAACATTGAATTAGATCAGTCAAGGCTTTCTGTAATTATGGATGGAAGGAAGAGTTTAAGGATTGCAGTTAGGGATGCTTTGCTTAGCAAAAAGGCATTCATGGCTTTTGCATTAATGGGTGTGATAGGGAATGAAACATATCAGATTCAGGTATTGAAGTAGACAATTAATTGCATTTTCATAACATTCTTAATGACATTGTGTGTACAATATCTCACCTTTACAGTAAAGATTCCATGTAGCTCTGTACAGGATCTCCAGATCCAGCACAGCCAGAACACCAAGGCTGACATACAGAATGCTTTTTTGGGATGAAGAGAAGCAACTCATGTACAACGAGAGGTGATGTTAACATGGCAGCATTTTCAGAATCAAGTGGCATAAATGATAGGGCACTATCCAGTCCAGGACCCCTTTGTGTCCAGTCCTGTGCTGGGAATCATGGGCAGTCCAGGCCTGTCAGGATTAGTCAGGAGAATGCATTTGTAATGAGACTATGCCTTTCTGATGACCTAAATTAGGAGTAACTCAAATTTGTGTTCTAAAAACAGGTTGGTGAGTAGCAGATGTCATATTAGGAAAAAAATGGATTTAGATTTTAGTGCCTTTGACTATAACATAATTATGTACTTACATATAAAATTAATAGAAAACATATACTCCAGACATTCTAGCAAACCCTGATGAGACTGTTATGGCATCAGGGTTTTGGACACTTTTTTTTCTCTTTCAAGTAAGATTTATTTTTTGTTCTTTCATCTGCTCTTGAACTTAGTGAGTTTTATCAAGTCATGAATAGTTGGATCAAGTTAACTTTTGTTTAATAAAAGATAAAAGACTGTTATGAGAGAACCAGGACAAGTATGCCATAATGTTACATGTTTTCATCTATTGCAGGAATAGTGCTTGAGACCTGTAAGTACTGTGTAATAATTCTAATACCCCTCCACATGGTAGAAGAAAGAAAACCGATTGGAACTTTTTCCTACTGTAAAAATAGGATTTAGTAAAAGGTATGTGTGGCCTATTTGCAAGGCCAGTCGATGGCAGGAGCTTACTCCTTCCTCCTGTGCCTGCAGAAGTCCCACTGCTGCCTGTTGCAGCACAGGTCACCTGTTACAGAAAAGACCTTCCTAATCTGCGTGAGTAAACCACAGTAAGCAGAAATTCCTGTTACTTTGAATAATGAATGTTTGTAAATACACAGATATATAAAAATCAAATAGATTAATTGAGTTGTTTAAAAAGAATTGGATTAACTATAAAAGTTTTTAAATAGTGTTTCAAAGTCAGATAAGAATAAATTATGCTCATCCCTTATGTGAGGTTAGGTCTGCCACTTAATTTCTATGGAAGTTCTTGTAGAAGGTCTTTGGTATTCCTTCATCCACAGCATTAATGTCCAAATATTACCATTTTCAGTTGCGATGCCTTAATTTTTAAGCAGAGGGCCTGAAATTTCAGGAGCCAAAAGATGCCAGCCAGAAGCTGCAAAAATAACATGTTTATACAGAGGCTATTTTGGATTATGCTGTTGTCTTGTTTCAGCTTGGGGAACACTTTTCGATGAATTAGTCTTCAAGTGGAAATGTGAACAAGTGGCTACCTGATAGACTTTTGTGTTGTTTTTTTTTCTTGCCCTTATAGGGAACCTGAGCACAAACTGAATCATTCTGCTGCGAAAAAAAGTCATCCAACCCCCATCTTTATCTGTCATCTTGTTACAGCTCGCTCGTGCTTCTGCATGAGCTCATTGTTAGAAGTTTTTTAAAAAGATCTATTATATATAAAAAAATATATATGTATTGAAAGGTGCTAATCAACCTCAAGAAGGTCACGTGACTGGTCATGCGGATCTAAAATCATATCAGATTTTTTAAGAAATCTTCGATATATGCAGATGTTATACAGAATTTCTTACCAGTGTAGTAATGATATACTGATGCATAAACAATCCTGCAGGATTTTAAGGACAAGGTCAGCAATACTTCCCACCATGGCTTGGGGGAGAAAAGGATAGTTTTGTCTCCTTTTTGTATACAGCATAATGCACAATGCATTTTTGTCTATCTCTTAGTAGCTGTTGCTTAAAAATATAGTTCAAGGGTGTTATACAAACTGTAAAGGTGTGCTTTTGAACTGAGCTCATCCCAGACCCTTCTGGACCAGAGTTTTGTATCATTAATTAAAAAACTGTTACAGAGTCTGTGGTCAATCAGATTGTATGATTTTTATTTTTTTAAGATTGGAATAATCAGTCTACCTACAGTGTTTCTAGGGCACCTACCTCCTCAGCACACTGTGCTGAACTGCTGCAGATTGTTTCTCTGTAATTGTGGGATTCTTTGTACCAAACGTGCAGCTCACTGTGACATGCACTGGCACAGAATAGGTCTGTTTGCTTAAAGCTGATCATCAATTGCTCTCACAAATATCATTCTCTCATATTTACATTTAGTAACTTTTAGCTGCATTGTTGGGGTTAGCTACAGGTTTTTCATTTGGGGTACTTCATAGAAATTAAGGTACAACCAAGTAGCTTATTTCACTGTTAAGTTGAAATGCTGATTTTTTTTTTTATGAGCACTACTCAGTTTGCCTTATTCCACTGAAGAGATTGTTGACTTTTTTTTTTTTCATTCTCTTGCCTAATGTTCCTAAAAACTCTGTTCTGTAAACTGAGTTATACAACCAAACCATAGGCTTGACACGAAGCTGTTACTTGGTGATGCTTCAAGTGTCCTTCCTGCTGTCAGCCCAGCGGATGCTGCTCCGGCAGGGGTGGATGCTCCTGTTGTGACCTCAGCCCCACTCTGGAACCAAGGTGGGCACAGCCCTGGCACACCTGGAGTTTGTATATGGACCTCTACTTGTCTTCAACTGTGCGGGTTTTTGAAATTGTTGTCTGGAGTAGGTTACATCTCCTATGTGTATTAGATCAAACCAAAGAAGCCTCCAGCCATGCCCAAATGCTGCTCCTAAAGCCTGCCTTCCAGTCCTTACAAAATTCCTGCAGGATTAAATGTGTTAACTTTTTTATTTTTGTACAGTTTCTAACTGATTTTTGCTAGTGATGTTAATTGAATTAAGTTTATTTGGGGAGTCTGAGTATCTCCTCCATTTAAATAAACTGGTGACTTTTGTTTTATGTTTAAAAAAAAAAAAAAAAGTTAAAAAAAAAAAAGAGAAACCCAAAGTGTGCCTCTCAGATTTAAGGGTTTCTGGTTACATTTATTCTTAAGACCAGCAATGATTCTTTATATACAAAGATGTTTTCCTCCTTTTTTATTACTGTTAAAGAAAAAAAATGAAAAAGAAAAACCTCTTTCTTTGCTCTGGACTCAATAATTGCGCTGGTACATAAACGCACTGAGAAAACAAACTTTTGTTTGAAACTTTTGTAACAACTTATGACTGTTTTTGTATATCAAAGTCGATTCTTTTCAAAATATTTGGATCTAGTTTCTAAGTTATTTTAGTGTTTTATATGTTACAAGAAAAAAAACGGCTTACTTTAAATTGTTCACCAGCATCTTGAGTTATTTTCAATGTCATGGTGACACACAGTGGGCTTAGAGCTACCTGGAGTAGCTTGTAAGGCCTTGGTCTTTTCCTTCCTTTCTTAGCAACTCAGTTGATTACAGTAATATCACAGATTACCTGAAACCCTTTCTTTCATAACTAGATCCTTCTTCCTTCCACATTTAATTGCTATTAGTGTGAAGAAACTGTTGAAATGGGCATTTTGATATAAATATGGCTTAAAAAGAGAAAAATGAGGAAAAAGAAAAAAAAATGCTAGAAGGTTATCTGTGGATCTGTGAGATATGGCTGTGGAAAGATATATTGTAGTAGTTTTAACACTATTGTTATTACCTTTTAAATCATTTACCCAATAAATTAAGGAAAAATAATCACCATTTCTTTTTCTGTTTCTCTGCTTAATTGTGTGGCTTGGTCAATGTTTTTATTGAAGCATTTGTACCTGGTGTTAATATCAAAGGCTAATGCTGTGTTAGAAATATTTTCCTGTCTTTCCATTTTGTCTGGGACAGGTACATGCAGCTTTCACTAAACACTCCCAGTGAAATCACCATTTGTATCAGCTACATCAGAGTTATTTATCTCAGTATATTTATCAGTATTTCTATCAATTGCCAGTTCAGTTTTATACTTCTTATGTCTAACTTTATACGTGGAATTCTGTCCAGGCCTGAGCTCCCTCCTGTGAAAGGCAGAAGTGGTTTCAATCTTTTGAAGCAAAACTTCTTTGCAGAACCTATTACACTGGTGTCAGCAACACAGAAGTGGTACCCTTTACAGCCAGATTGTTCAACAGAACATTGTGCCAACATGTACTGAAGAAGCTCTGTCAAAGCAACAGTACGGTTGAGGCCAAAATCAAGTTGGAGAACTTCTTGGTGCACTGAGAGACACTTTCTACTGAGTCTGAGTTAAAAGGAGCATATTTCCTCTGTAGGATAATGCCTGAGACAAAGCATTCCATCTCCCTGGACTCAGCTCTAAGTTTAGAAGGGCTTTGCCTCATGCTCTGTTAATAACTCTGCTGGCTGTAGATGCAAAGTCTCTGAAAGCAGAGCAACAGAATCCATGTAACCTTTGGATGTTGAAGTGTGATGCAGCCATTACTTCACTTGCTCTGAAGCTTTGATTTAGGAGACTAACAAACACCTGAAAGGAAATCTGCCTTTAGTATTAGGATAAATACTAAACCAGTGCTGGAAGCTGGTTCACAGATTTGGTATCATTAGTCTGAACTGTGCAAAACCTACACTAAACCTAATCTAATACCCTGAGGCAGTTGAAAGGCAGAGTTAGTTACTACTTCCTACACTGAGTTTCCATTCTTCTCGCTGCTTTAGCCAGCTCTCCAATCCCCATGCTGTAAAAATCAAATCAAGCCAGTAGCATTAAGGGTGTTTCAGATGTATAAACTTAATTATTCTTACATATTTGTTGGTATTAAACAATAAAAGGCTGATTTCTAATTATAGAGAGCTGCTGACAATAATCAGCAGTGCCTGCAATGGGAAATTGCTTGCTTGGTTCAGCACAGGCTGCCATACAGCACTTTACATTGGATTTCTACTTAAGCTGTTTTATCAGTCTTTATACTCTTCCAGAGAAATTAAGCTGGAAAATTGATTATTTTCCCCAGCCACATGAAAAATCGAATCCTCTGCAATGGATATATAATAATACAGGGTGGGCACATCCAGTATGTTCCTTTCTCCAAGAGCAGTATTTGCCAAGAACTGCACACAAGGCAATGACCTGCTTGTCTGAGATGTACTGGGTCACAAGAACACATTTAACTAGGCTGCAGTCATGTTTATTACAGCCAGAAGCATTTGCAAAGTGCATTAAAATTACTTTTCCATCCTGTGGTGGGGGGCTGAGTGCAGTCCTGTAGCTGGTACAGCAGCTTTCTGAACAAAGGTGTGAGCTGAAAACTTCTGTGCATGTTCTACCATCTTCTGCTAAAGTGCTGTGAAATGGGAACTACAGGACATTGCCCAAGCTGGGGTAGGAACAGTGAGGAAGTGTGGAGAAACATCCTTGTATTATAACAGTTCCCTGAGCTCTGCACCTGAAAGACAAGGACGGGTCCTTATTTAAACAGCGATTAAAGGAATTATACCCTGCAGTGAGCTCTGCCAATAAACAGCTGTTAACTGACAGGTAACAGGCACAAATCAGACTGAACTGCTTAAAATTCCATAAATCTCAGTACCCATTGTTCTCCCAGGAACACCTGTGTGCAAGGTAGGCAACATCAGGCTGTACAGACTGTTTCAGACAGGAGCCTCCATGTTCTTATCTGATTTATAAAGAGATAATATTATAAGCCTCTGTGATTCTTACCTAGTTATAAAAAGTCTTAAGCAAGACAGACTCAGACCTGGCACAATTAAAGTGATAACAAAACTATCCAGTAAAATGCATTTATTTGTTTTAATGCCAAGGTTTAACAACTATTTGTCCAATGATCTGGACTTAGGGCACAACAACAAAAAAGCCTACCAGAGCAAAATACAAAAACAAGTACACAAATTACCCCTTATTTATAAATGTTACCTCATAACCAAAGTTTAGCACATTAAAAAGTTTACAAAATTTATAACACTCTTACAAATTATTCAGAACTAACAGCATATGTGGCAGTTCAGCCTATCCACATTCATCCTTGCCCTTGCCAACCCATTCATGTCCCTGCCACACTGGGACTAGAGCATGGGGTAAGCAGCCCTGCAGGTTCCTCCAGCCCCACAATGTTCCAGCCCAGCCCCTGGCACAGCATGGTTGGGGACAGTGGGGTGTGCTCACTGCTCTGCCTACTGTGTCCTCTGCAGCATTGGAATAATGACTCAGGAAATGCATAAATAGTTTTTAAAAGTACAAAACTGACCCTGAAGAAAAATAAAATTATTTATAAAACAGCTTGGCTTTGACTAAGTTACACCAACAGCTGCAAGAGAGATTTACAGCAGTATCACTTGAAGTACGAGATTACAAAAATCAAGATTCATTATGAGTCCTGTCACTTTAGAACTGAAAACACCAAAGCTGACCTGTCTGCCTGCAGGAACCTCCCACCAGGGCTGACATACACTCTCTTCCTGGGTTTTGGCTTTTTCAGAGCTTTGTTAACTTGTTGATGAATTTGATTCCTAATCCGCCTAGAGTGAAATAATTGCAACACTGAAGAAAACACCACAACTCTATTTTCCATTAGCTGTGGATGCATAGATCCATATGCAAGACTTAGACATAAAAGTACAGTCAGTTAACAGATATAAATAGCCATTTCTGAAAAATACAATTGAACTTTATAAAATTATCTTAAATATACAGAAATATCACAACTCTGTGGCCAGAAACAGAAACCTGCAATTAGGTACTCTCTGACCTCAAGGTTTGACTGGACTGCAAATGGACTGACTGTTCCTGTTTCCCAGGCTCACCAAGACAGCAGCTGCTCAAGCACACATAAGTTTTGCTTATGGGCAACATCTTTGAACTAAGAAGCTGAACCAAAACCAGCTCCAGGTCCATGTTCATAGACTGTGGCTTTTCACAGATTTATAAACACATGGGCAAGAGCTATTCATTTGCACCCTTCAGAAGAAACAAGATGCAAATTCACCTTAGGTGCTTAAAAGAAGAAGTTGAAGAAATAGATCCAGCTCAGACACTGTACAGTGTCTGAATCCCTGGAAAAATTGCACTGCAGGCATCCTGGACAGCTGAAGCCATGGCACAAGGTGGTGGGGGCAGAAATGTTATTGGTTTACCTCTGTTTTGTCAGGGCTACTTACTTCAAGGCTGCATAAACAAACCCATCAGTAAACAGGTTTATTATAGCTAATAATGCTTCATTCATGGGTACACTTGGAGGGAAATGCAGCCAGTGGTAGCTGGAGTAATGAGTTTGCTTAACTCCTTGTTTCTTTTAAAATGCCTACAATACTAACACTTGGAGGGCTCTGTTCAGACCCCTTAACTCATACCAGCATCTCTGAAGGCAAGGCAGTGGCACTGCACAAGAATTCTTTTGGTATTCTGGACAGCAAATGAAGCCACTCTGGGGTGAGATTTTACACTCTGCTTCAGCTGCTGCTGCTAGGAACAGTGGGTCTGGCTGTGCAGCCCCACTCCTCCTCTGCCCCACAGCTACTGCCACTGCTGCTGGAATTCCCAGTGCCATGACACGTTTGGGCACATTTGACCATGAGGCCCAGGACAACCCTTTCAATTGTGCATTGCACTGCAGCACTGTAAAATCTCATCACCAGGTAATGGGCAACAGCTTCAAGATGTTTTGACATGGACTGAGTGTGTAACACCCCAGGAAAGAATGCAATCGCCTCCCAAGAACAGCAGTAGAGTTTTGTGCTTTCATTTCCAGCATAAAGCAACCAAAGAAATCTGTATAGTGTAACTGCCTATAAAATAAATCATTCACGGAAAAGAAAAATCAGCCTCTGCCAGGAAAAGCAACAAATAACTGCTATAGAGATTAAGTACTCTGCTTTCCCATTTCCTGCATATATAGCAAGCTCTGGCTAATGCATATTCCCAGCAGATACCAGAGATAGGTGAGTAATGAAGAATGTGAAGTTCCACAACATTTGCTTCAGAAGTTTTTTCCTTTTCTGCTCCCATTCTGACCTGTCCTTCGCCTTCTGTGGAGCCTGTCTCAGCTACACTTAGGCAGTTTTGAGTGGTGGGTCACCATAAATCAACATGAAGTTCTAAAAGCCTTCAAAGAAGGAGGAAATAATTTCAAGTTTTGGGCCTGTCACAAGAAAGACACTGAGGCTCTGGAGCACATCCAAAGTAAAGTATTAGAGCTGGGGAATGGTCTGGAGCACATATCAAAGGAATGGCTGAGAGTGTTTAGCCTGGGGAAAAGGAGGCTCAGGGTGGACCTTGTCACTGCAACTGTCTAAAAGGAGGATGGGAGTCAGCCTCTTCTCCCAGGAAATAAGCAACATGACAAGAGGAAACAGCTTCAAGTGGCACATTTAAATTGGACGTTAGGATAAATTTCTTCACCAGAAAGGTTATCAAGCCTTGAACAGGCTGCCCAGGGAAGTGGTGGAGACACCAAGCCTGGAGGGATTTAAAAGACATGCAGGTGTGCCACTTGGGGATGAGGGTTAGTGGTGGGCTTGGCAGTACTGGGTTAATGCTTGGCTTGATGAACTCACAGGTTTTCTCCAACCTAAATGATTCTGTACTAACTCAACCAGCCTCACTAATACTGCACAACAAAGAAGCAACAGTTTATGTTAAAAATATGAAGGTTGCACTGCCCGCGTTCCCATCTTACTCCAGCTACACCATTTGATTCCTTCACTGCAGCTCCAATACTTCTAAAATCCTTACTGAGTGCACAAGTTGGTACTTCTCTACTTTTTTGCCTTGTTCAGTGAGACATTTTCGCAGCTTAAATTGATATGAAAGATTCAACAAGCTCTAGAACGTGTCCACATAAGGTTTAGGACATAAGGACAGTACAAATGCCCCACAGGCTCTGATGAGCGGCTCCATCAGCAAACTCCATGTGGTGAAATTACACCTTGAATTTCTGTGTGACTCAAAACAACTGGAGCAGCATAAGAGGGAAAAGCACAGGTGGGCCCAATAACCAGCAGCAAGGGAGGGAGGGCAGGGGCAACTACTCCCAGCAGTTCTGCACCAGGAATCCCTTTCCACTGCCCAGGGGTGGCCCTGTCAGCTCTGTTCACATTCCTGCTACTGCATTTTAAGTCAGCCAGAAGACCTTGCAAATCCTGCTTTCCAAGCAAAGAGCCTGCACTGAGAGACACCTGAGCTCATTTAAATGCTCCTTCAGTTTTAACTGACCAGAGGCAGTCAATGATGGCAAACAGCAGCTGCTTTATACTTGTTTGGAATGCCCTGAAGCAGATGATTACAGATAGGAAATGCTGTAATTTAAAAACGGAAAAAAGAAAAGGCTCCTACTTAGAGAAGTGTTTCCAGTAACTACAATATCCTGATAGGAGAAAAAAAGGGAAGATGCTTTTAAAAAATGGCAATTTTTAAAAAAAAAGAACCAAAACCATAAGTTAAGCAATAAAGCAAATAATAATGCTAAATAGTATTTGCAAAATTTGTCTAAAGTCCTTCTACTGTAATAGTAACACCAGCTGTATATGCCTGAGGGATAGTTTAGGTACATGCTGCATGTTCTCAAGTTATGAGCATACAGTATATTTATATATATATATACACACACACATACACAGCAAGGCATGGAAGAAAGCCAGAAACCACTTGGTAAATCAGAATATGGGACAATATATATCTGATTGAGGTGTACCTTTTTTAATGATGGGGAGTAGAAATGCTTGAATAGTTTGTTCCCTCACCAAAGAAATTTTTTTTCTTTTTTAAGGAAAAAAAAAAAGTCAATTTACTTTTGCTTCCTGAGGTGTAAGCATCTGTACCTTTACTTCAGCACATACCTTCAGGTGATCTAGCTGGAGGAGGTATGATGGTCTTTGTTTATCTTACAAGTCATAGCTTTGACAACACAATGAATCTATAAATTCCCACAAACTTCTGTATAACAAAAACCTGCAGCCCTGAAACACAACAGTCTGCATAATGGACTCACAATTCTGGAAAAACACAGTCAGGATTTCCCATCTTTCTGCCCAATGGTTTCTCCTCCTGCAAAATTTGAGCAGGTACACACAGTTGGTCATTCTGCCCATCTACATCCTGGTTCTCCAAAAGACATGTTGACGGGTCATGCTGCTAAACTGGAACATGTTCTTTGCAGTAGAGACCTACACTGATTTGACATTCCTTTTTATACCTGTATTTTAAAATCAGTACACATGATATAGCAGAGCTGTAGGGGGGGAACAGAATTTCATTTGGTTTCTTCACCAACCAGTCTGGTCAGTGAGGGTCAGTATAGACAGAGCAGGAATGTTTCAAAAGCTACTAAGTATAAAAAAAGCCTTGATATTTACATTGGACTTTATATCTCCACTCCTTCTCCAGTCTAAGGTAAGTGAAAAAAACACATTTTGTTGGAAGTCAGGACAGAACAGTGGATGCAATATGTTATTATGGCCTATACATAACATGGTCTTTTGAAATTATTTCAACATTCTTTTTTTTCCCCTCACCAAAATAAAAGCATCTCCAAAACATAATGATGGGACTTCACTAGATAGGTACTTATCCACTGCAGCTAAGAAATTAAGTAGTTGATTAATTTTTTTTTAATGAGTTATTGTTCCCCAACATTTTCAACCAGCTTAAAGAAAATACAGTAGAACCTCACTGTTTTGCACTTCTGACTGGAAGATTAAGTATGCACAGTTTCCTGTGACCATTTTGGAACATTCAAGCTTTTAAGAGTTAAGCCAGGATGATGCAGTTCAGCATGTTGATTCACATCACTGGAGTGCTACAATTCAGCATTATTTCCTATCCTAGAAGTTTAATATTATTTAATGGAAAGTGAGTCAAAATGAGGTAGCACTGCCACTCTCCTTGCTCAAATGTGCACAAGTCCTGGCCAAATTTTAAATGGTGGCTTAGCAAGATTCTACTATAATCTATACAAAATGTAAAAAACACAAACTTTCCCCAGAATAAGGCCACGAATTTTGCCATTGGCAATAGGCAGTGAGAAACAGCAGGTAAAAAAAACCCCTCACTTCATTACAGAGTGTTTTTGAGGCAAAAAACTGTGGGAAGAAGTATAAAGCCATTGTCCTCTCATCCCCGCTCTGTTTTCCAGTGTATCTCTGCTTCCTGTATTAACTACTCTGTGGGGAGAAATTTCAGTCTATTTTCTTAGCTGGGAGTCTAAGTAAGTCCATGCTCCATTTGAAGGTGGGGACAGCACTCTGAAACAGCAGGATTATGAGCTTCCCGTGAGTCATGGTCATGACAGTCTGATGTCCAGATGCCCAGATTCGGTACCAGGGCCCATAAAAAGGATCTGAGATGGCTGGGCACAACATGTTGTTCAAATTCACTTCTGTAACCTGAGGAAGCAACAAAAAATTTATCAATTAACAGTACTTTTATCTTGCACTGATCCACCCTAAAAACAGTGAAAATTTAGAGAATTACCATAATAATAAAAAATGTTCAGGTGACACATATTTGCTCAACACAAGAAAGGTAGCTTTCAGAAAAAAAAGCAGATACAAATTTAATAAATGCATTTATGCAGGTACATAACTAATCTATGAAATATTTCACCAGTACTTGCAAGATAGAATATACAAATGATCACCAGAACACGGAATTTGCATACCAGTAGCCTTATCAAAAATTTGCATGCAAGTAGTCTTACCCATGTAGACCTGGACACTCAAATTACTCAGTGTTTTTACTCTGAATGTACTTGCAGACTATCCATTTATTAACCTGGGTTTACTTACCAATCCCAGGATCTGCAAGATGCTAAAATGATACACAAACATAAACCCCGTGGATAAAAGAGCCCACCAGAAATTGCAGAGCGGTTCAGGGGTGTAGACACCTTGAAAAGAAAGGAATACATTAATGTTTGGCTGCACTGCTGCGCCCATCACACTCTCAATGAATAATCCTCTCTCTCCTGCTCTCTGGATGTCAGGGTAGTTGGCTTGAGCTGATAACCCCCTCAATATCATTATAGTAGTTAATATTTGAGAGCTTTATTTCTTACTTGAAGCATCCTGATCAGCTTCTTCCTGCCTTCTTGTCCAGCAGTGAAATGTACAATATGTTACCTTGCTAAATTTGTCTATTTTTTACCAACATCAATGATTTTTACTTCATTCTTCCTTCTACCACAGAAGTAATAAATGCAATAATGGCGTACAATGAATCTTTAAAAAATCATGTTATTTATACTTAAACACCTGCTTCTTGCAGGGATTATGATTTCAGCATGCACAGAACTGATTTAGGCAGCATCAGGTCCTGCACAACCTATATTAGAGCGCAGTTTAATTGTAATTTCCTAATTTTATGGTTGTTTAACAACTATTAAAAAGGAACTTGCACCAATAATGCCAAGGAACAGAAAAGCTGTATCAGATGGTCAATCCATTAAATACAGGCTGTGCTTTTAAATTAAAGCTACTGTGGAGATATTTTCAGATACACACTACAAACAGTTTTATAATCAGTAGATATCACATATACTGTAAAATACTTTTTCCCTTCAAATGAAGTAGCAGATATATTATTCCAGCCTTTCTCTACCCTCTCAAAACCAGGTTTTACTAACAAAACACAATGTTCCCTGATCTAGAATGTACCAACAAAATCAGATTTAATAAAATTACTCATAGATACAAGACTATCTTGGGAATTAAATTTTGAAATTTCATATGGTAAGAACAAAACCAGTTTAAAGAGTTCTCTAGATTCTTATTAGCAGACATGAAAATTGTACTGTAAGGTATGTGGAAAAATGTTATTTTCATTATGACTTTAATAACTTAGCCTCAGAACACAAAATAAAGATGCACAATGTCATGCTGTTTGGCTGCTCTAAGAGTTTCAGAGGATTATAAAAATCCACTGGCAATTTTTATCTGCTTTCTGATCCATTAGATATTATTAAATACTGGAACATGTATCCAGTACTCAAAGGACAGCACAGAGCACAGAGTGCAATATTTATAGTTGCCTTGGCTAGCCCGCACACTCGGTAATTACCAGGATGTAACTAAAGACTTCAGCATACACTGTACAAGGCTACTGGGAACTTAAATAACTCCACATGCAGAGTAGCTACCACAGCACCCATCACACCATAGCTGCTATGAAAATGCTGTGTATGGAATCTTGTGGAGATAAATACAAGTAACTGCTGTGACCACATCACTGTTTAATGCTGCATCCCAGCTCAGGTTTAAGATCTCCAGAGCAATGCTTCCTCAAGCTCTGTGATCCTTTCAAAATTATTTTCTGTATAGCTTCCTTCCATAATTTGTACCCATCATGCCAGTTCAAATTGATTTTGCAGTAGCTACCTGAAATAAGTTCAATTAAATAGCATTTTGTGAATGCTACAGATTCAAAATCACCTACACGCTGTTGTCTAAAACTGCACATCCACGCAGTATCCACTCCCAAAAACACAAGTGCTGTGCTGCTGCTTGCACAGGGTAAGACTGTGTGTGTGTGTGAGTGCCAGCAGCGTATCTGCACCCCACACACCCCTCCTGGTTCTAATGAGGAACTGGCAGCAGTGTCATTACTCCAGGTATCTCTGCACACCATGGTTCAGTGAGCAAGCTGGGACTTGGGGAGCCCATGATAAATTTGGGCACAGGAGCTACTTGGAAAGCACAGGGCAACTTGTAAGGTTTCCTAATGCAGTGGAAAGGTGAAGGCCAGATGTGTCTGAACAGCTAGTAAAACCAAAGGTAAAAGCGAACTCTCCAGGAACCACTAAGTTCTGCAGGTAAAGGCAAAAAATTCCCAACAGTAATTCTTGAGACGCACTTGGCAAGTGTGAGCTAAGAGCTCACATCCTATTTAGAAAACGGTACAGAAGTCTTGACTTTGATAGCAATGATAGTCATTTAACTCCATGGCCTGAAAACATCAGATAGGTGATACCACCTTGAATATGCTTTTTCATTACAGAGAGAAGAGGAGGAGGAGGAATGAGCCTTGCTGGCAGAGTGGAGGAGATCATGGCTCTGTTTTTGGCAGCACCAACTTAAGGTGACCTGGTCAAGCTTTACAGAAACTCTTTGTGCTCCCTCTGCTGTAAAGAAAACACTGCTTGACTTGCAAAATTTATTTATATTGTCCTTGCAGTTTTAGCTGCATATTTAACCTAAATACAAAACACAACATTAAATTTAAATAAGGTATCAAAGCAGCTCCCGGGAACTGGCTGAGCAGTGCTAAACCAGATTAGGTTTCTGTTGGCAGTTGCTTGTGTTATTTCAAAAGTATTTGACAAAGCCTGGTAAGAGTCTAAAGGGGTGAGCACACAGGAAAGCTAAAATACAGACACCTCCCTATTCAGGTGACTTACAGTACAGGTAGGATATAAATACTAATATAGGCAAGACCTGTAGACCCGAGCTACAAAATGAGACTGGAGGGAGACGACAGTCATTAGAAGACTAAGGAATTTGCACAAGATGACAACACAGATCCATGGCACAATTTGGCTTTGAACCCAGGCTTCTCATGTCCAGCTTCAGTCTAATCAGGGATTGGTATTTCAGAGGTCCCTTAGCAGAGTTGTTCAGATTCTCCCAGCAAGGAATTGCACTCTGCTACATCCTCGCTCTGTTGCAAAATTTAAAAAAAATATATCAGCAAGTTTCGCTCTCTACAGATTTTTGGTCTTGCTTTGTACTAAAAATATCTATCCTTATTAGACTTTGCAATCCTGAAAACAATGGTGTGATTTTCAGCAGTAGCACTATTTGGACATCAAAGGACAAAAAGGGAACACTGACCTCCACACAAAAACATTTTGGAGTACTCTAGATTCCACAGTATGCTTTGGGAAACTAATTTTAAATTCATACCTGGCATATTTTCTGCACATTTCTCATTAGATAAATACCCACTATAGATTTTATTACTTTTGAGCCCTGCTATTCAACAGATTGCTGTTTAATGGAGCAGCATGGTCTATTTTCCATAGTGCGGTCTGTTAAAAAAAAACACAAACAGGAAAACTGAGAGCCAGCTGACTGGTTGTTTGAAGAGCCTGTGTTGGCTTTGGCAAAAGCTACTTGCATAGGAAATCAATTTTAATAGGTGTGAGCAGAAAGTTTCACTCCCTATTTATAAAGGACCATGGGCAGTTCTTATACATTAAGCACTTACAGAAATTTAGTCCAAGTGCCAGTCTGACACTGATCTCATTCTCAAGAACATGCCCAAGACAGCTGAGATCATTCCAAGCTGGGGCCATCTAGGTAGGCTGCACCTTTGCTCCTGTGTTGAAATAGCATGGCAGAGGATACTGCCATTTAAATTAAACTTCATTATTTCAACAGCATTATACGAATGATCCCATAAAGACTGAAGAATTTGGGGTTCTTCATCTGTTTCTTAACAAGATTTTGTTGACCCTGAATATGCCAAGTTGTTCATTTTGCCATCTAGGAAATGGAAGCATGGCTTTAAAAAACTAAGGATCAACAAAGAGATTCCATTTTAAAAATAATGCTCCCTCCCCACAGTGTGCTAGTTCAAATGTTCTTATGAACTATTATTTTTATTTAAAATTCTCAATACACAGGCTTCTGAAAATTTGAACACAGTTTAATAGAAGGTGAAAATGTAAGGCAGGATAAAATTACTAGCTGTTTGAATTAGAGAATTAGAATCTAAATATAGTACAAGTTTTTAATTTAGTAGGCTTTCAAATAATCTCTTTAATGTCTTGCTTTCATTCCCACTACTTTTGATAGAGCTTTATGACTTTTCCAGTGCTGCACACTCTCATTCAGTTACCTTACAATTACAAGTAGACCTGCTTAATCCAAAACTCAGAGCAACTATTACAATACTCTCATTTTCAAGCTTACAAAAATGTGAAGGCAAATTTATTTTCCTTTTATTTCCCTTGATTAGAGGGTTAATTCCAGCTGAGTGGCCTATTGAGCTAGCCTAGAGATAAAACTTCCTTTGCAGGGGAAAACAGGAAAAAAATGTTTTCAAGAGGATGATCCTGAGATCCGTGTTTCCCCTACAGCTGTTCTGACTCCATGTGTAGGTTTCAAACTAGTATCCTATGCCAGGAGGTTTCTGTTTCCCCTCAGTGCCAGCTACTCTCATCAGAACCAGCTCAGACAGAGCTCTTACACTACTTGCTTCTCTCAGGAATCATTTTTTATATTCCATAAAGCAGTAGGAGTAGCTCTTCCTCTACCTTCATATAGTAGCAGCTCTTCCAGATACTGGCACCTGCCCTTCTAAACTTCTCCATCTCCTGAAAAGATATTTAATTTTTCAAACTAACTGTAACTGCCCAGTGCACAAAACTCAGAGGGTCACAGGACAGAGACACATCCCCTCCTCTTCCTCTTTCTTAAATCATCAAACAAGATTATCCTTGAATATTCAAGCTACAAGAGGCTGCAGCCTGAGACTGCAGCCAGAGTAACAGCACACAGAGCTACCCCTGCTGCTCAAGGTGCCATGGCACAAGCACAGCTCAACAGCAAACCACACATTTATGTCTAATACATGGCATTCAGCAGGTAGAGAAATGTGGAATAGGAACATGGAATTGCTAGAAGCAGAGCAGGGAAATAACACACAAGAGTCAACAGGTCTCTAAGTAATTCAGTTTCAGCAAAAGAGCTGTATCACACATTATCAAGTACTTCAATGAAGATTGAAATGGACTAGATTTATGACTACCTAAGTATATCTAAATAAAAAGTGATATTTCTCCTGAATTACTACTAAAGGTATATAATAAAGACTGCTTGGTAACTCCTTTGAAAAGCTAAGGAAAGAATTAGCTAAAGATAGGTAAGTGTCACAAAGTGGCAAAGTGGCTGACATAGGGTGCAACAGCTAAAAAAAGGTCTTTAAATCTGGTAATCCCCCACTCCAGCCAGGAAGTCCTAACAGCCAATGGAAAACACAAGTTTAGTGTTTTTTAGCACTTTCCTAATTTACAACCAAAGGAAAAATGATCCTTTCATCTGTACTTGGTATCTGTGTGCTGCATCTTCCAACAAGTCCAGGTGGTCCTGAGGTCAGGAACGCTGTCCTGCTCTGAGGGAGCTGCCTGTACTGGGCTACTTCTGCCCAGCTGCTAAGCACAACAGAGGCATTCCCCGTGAGAAGGGAAAAAAGGAAAATAAAATCAACAACTTCAACTGACTGTGTGATAATGCCACGGAGCTTCTCTTTTGACGCCACTTTTGAAGACACTTAGATCAACAAAGAAAAAGGGCTTTAGGACTTGAGTCAGACCCTGGCTCTTCATTGCTTATAAAGATACAGCACTTGCCTAAGAAGAAAATTCTGCTTCTATTCCCTGCAAACAGCTCATTTATTTAGCGGCAAATCGGCCTGCAAACAGCTCATTTATTTAGCGGCAAGTCGGCTCTTAAGACACACGGGGTCAACCCACAGGGCTGCTCAGCATTCGCAAGGCCATTACTGCACGGTCCGGCTCACGAAAGGAACTTCCTGTATCCACCCCGCATCCAAACCCCGAGCTTCGCTCCGCGCGCGGCCCCACGGAAGGAGCCGGACAGAGCCCCACCTGCCGGCCGCGCCCCGCGGCGCAGCCCCGGTGACACCAGCCCCGGGCCGAGCGCGGGCTTTGCCCGCAGCTGCAGGACAGACGCTCAGCATCGCTCCCTGCAGCCACAGAATCCTAAACACCTCAATGTCAACAGCCTTTTCTACCTACTGGAGTTACTAACTCAAATAAATAACACTAGAGATATCAAAACACAGGGCAGATCATCTCCTGAGGTGTGCTGCTAGGGAGCTGCTACAAATTCACCCTTATTTCAATCTGTGGTGGAATAATGTAATTTAAAATATCATTTGATCACTGCATTAAGGAAATAACAATTCCACCTTGATTAAATTTCAATATGAATGGATGTTCTGAAATAAGGGGTACACCTGATCTTGTCAAATCCATGAGAAAACCTGACCAAACAAATTGAAGACAGCCAGAAAGAAGTCATCATCATCAGTCTCTAAAGCTGATGTTGGTAAAGCCCCCACACTTACAGGGTCAGGAGGGACATGAAGGTTGCCAGTGCAGCATGACCAGTCTGCACCACTGGAATAAATAGCAGGAAAAGACGAAAAATAAATTATTACAGCCCTTGCTTATTGTCACCAGTTTCCTTTCAAAGAGGAAACACTTCAGCAAGGAGTTGGATGTGTGTGCATGGCTGGTGCAATACTTGATTAGGGTATTGCAAGCAAACTTGAGGGTGCAGTTCTCTATAGCCTGAGCATCAAATCCACTCTGCTTCAGGTGTTCTGCTCACCCTATCTTTGAGAAACATTTGGATCCTATCAAGGTCACCGGTAATATAGGCAGATTCCAAATAAAACTGAAGCAGTATATTTTTCCAAATACAAGCCATTCCTTTTCATTTTTTTTCAATTTTCTACCCTTCAATTTATTCTCTCAGTCATAATCCACAGATTCACTGATGGAAATTTATATTTACAATACTGAAATCAAGCTGCATGTTGATCAAGGTCAGCGACAAAAAAGCAATTTTCACAAGACACAGAACTCAGGACAAAGGCCTGTGTGATCTACTCAGAAAGTACTTAAACAGAGGTAGTAGTGAAATGACAACATGAACAAGTATTTTTAGGTTGCATAATTTTTCCATCAAAAAATATACATTAGGTTACCTGTGGCAGGAGTTCATCTGTGTTTTGCTAATTACAGCTAGTCAGGTGATGAGGAGCCAAGTGCATAAGAAATGGAGCAGTTATTAGTCAAAATAGCCCAGAGCAATCTCAATTGACAGGTTTAGCCAATGAAGTTCTTTTAGCAATTTTACTGCCCTTACATCAATATTAGATGGCAGCAAATACCTGTACATTAATACAAGGTAGGCATTCAGAATACTGAATCAGGGTGACAGCTGTCTGACATCAAACCCTTCAAACTGCAAATCCAGTTCTTGTCAGTCCCAGGTCCTGAAGAACCCTCAGAACCTCTACATCAAAATAAGCAAAAAGCCAAACCAAACCAAACCACCAAACAATCAAAACTTAAAAGAACACATCAAGCGTCATACAAGATCAAGCCTTTTTAAAGCGAAGGACGTACATGTCTTAAAGTGACCTCAGATGGGAACTCCAAGGCCACCAAGTGATTTATGACATCACAACAGCTTTGTTTGTCATTACCTACAGTTCACTCCACAGCTGCTTATGTTTTCTGCCCCCCGCTCCTCACCCTCCTCCTGCAAAAATTAAGAGTTTGTGTAACTCCTACAATTACCCTGCACTTTGGCATTATTTGCCAGAATTTTAGGATATCAAGGGTGGATTAAAATTAAACATGATAAAAGAAACAGAATCATCTTTTGAAGTACGAGACATCATTTTTCTTTTGAATAATTTTTCTTAATTTCACTCAGCAGGTCACAGTGCAATCAGGTCACTGCAACACAAAGGTTACAGTGAAATAGGGTAAAGGATTGTAAGTGACTGCTGGTATAAAACACAATGGATTCAGCAAGATGGAAGAGCCTGACTGTATCCCATTGCTTGACCATGTGAGAAATGCAGGCACAGAAAGCTCCCAAGGCCTTGTGCATACAGGCTCAGAAATAGAGATCGATAGATACAATGTTTGACCTAAGACCTTGGAGAAGGCTTGGAGAATTAGAGCATTGAAGTGAAACAGACATGAAACAAGAATATAAGTTTGATGTTAAGTAGAAATATGTTTTAAGCAAATAGAAATACGTATTATGTAAGCAAAGCAATATGTTAAGTAAGATAGCAAAGGATTTTAAAGTGTAGCAATAGAACCTGTTATAAAGTCAGAAGTTTAAGATATATCAACTTAAGTTTACAAAGTGCTATATGATTGGTTGAAAAATGACACATTGTGGTAAAGCCATGAAAGACAAAGCAATTAATGATTGGTGTAAGAAGACACTAGCAAATTTTGTAGAAGTATTTGATTGACTAAAAAACTAATATAAGGCATTGTAACTGAGAATTAGATTGACTTCTGATGTTATGGCGTTGAATCTAACACCTTTAATGTCTCACCCTTCGATGAGACTTAAAATGTCATAAAGCAATAAACCATCTTTTACAATGTCTCTCAGTAGTCTCATCTCTCATAAAGTAATCCTGATAGACATCACATCCTCAGGGCTTTCATTAAAGGCTACGGAACATGCGGATCACAAATGTTTATATTTTATTTCCTGGATGGAACAGTCAAGCTCTGCTAGAAAATGCAGCTGAAGGCATGTCAGCACTAGAGGGGGGCAGAGCGTCACACCAGCTGAATGTCTAGTGCATTCCCTTTGAAGCTCTGCAACTGGAAAAAAATTACTGGCCAGGGAAACAATTTAGGACTCCCAAACTTACTGGACTATTATGGCATAAGTGAATGCAAGATGACAATATTGTTAGAAGAGATAACAAGCAATCTAGTTCATTTCAGTGATATATGTCACTACATTTCACTGGAGCTTCAGAATTTCTGGGATTTATCTAACTAGACAACTAATTTTTTTAAAATTTTTTTTTCTCATTGCTTATTTTGAGTTCCAGTACTTCTCAAGAGACATCCAAGAAGGTAAAAATCTTAAAAATATATCCCACCAACAACTGAGAATATTTCAAGATGGCAGAGATGCTGCTCAAGAAGACAATGCACATTGTGCAACGACATTCTAAATACCCTTTCAGGCAAAAGACCATTTGTTGGGGGTTGAATTTTCCCTTTTCTTTCTGTGGAATTTTTCCCATTGTTGTGCTGAGTATTTGGGTCTACACCCATGAGCTCAGTTAACAGTTTTCTCTCGAGGGGGGAGGGGAGGGGCAACACCGGAAAAAAAGGGGCTGAGGTGAGGGGCTGGTTCTCTCTGCCGCCCGCTTGCTCCTCTTCCCTTGGAGCTGGACAGCCGGAGGAGGAGGTTCGACTCTCGCTCGGCTCTGCCACGCTGAGGCTGGGAGCTGCTTTCCCTGACTCTGGGATCCCGCATCCTCCTGCTCAGACACTCTCCCGCATCTCCTACCGACTTCAACACGTCCTTTTGGAGCATCAGGACTGCGCCGGGACCTGTGAGCGGCTTCTCCCCTCTGCCCTTTCCCCCTTTGGGACACAGACGCCATTCCCCGCAG
>VZTT01045224.1:117715-150481 GCA_013400855.1 Buphagus erythrorhynchus
TCTGCCTGAGAGCTCTTTAATTTCGAAAATCATAGTAAAAGGAAGAAGGGAAAAAGGGGGGTTTATACTCTTCTTTAAAAGGGAGGCTCTTGTCCCTTCTAGCAGATACCTGTCTTTTCAAACCAAGACACCATTTTTGTAATTTTTGTTTAGTACCTGACACAACTCATTTCCTGGGTTAAACATTAGAACACTACAACATCAGGAACTATTAATTAAAAATAGAGAAAATTGGTAAAAAAAAGGGTAAGAATAAAACTGACTGTATCCAGTAAACACAGTGTTTTCATTCCACAGGACCAGTTCAATCCATACAGAGTAAACTGCCTACCTACCTCCTTTCTGCAGCAGATAGATGGGCACAACATAGAGCATCACATGCTGGATGTAATAAATCTCTGTTTCAAATGGAAGCTGTGGAATAAGGAAAATATTTGTAAGTATTTTCCTCACTAAAAACCAAGTTCCTATGAACAATCCTCTTTCTAACCCATGACAATGCCTTCAGTTCAGTTATTTTATCACCTATGTATAATAACAAACATTAATGGTCAGTGACTTGAAAGTGCAGCTAACTGTACACATTGCATCCCCCACAAACACAACACTTCCAGTAGGTAATTCCCAAAACTAGACAGAAGCAAACCAAAGAAGGAATAACAAAAGATTGTTCTTTCCCTTTCTTTGCTAGCATGAGTTACCAATACTAATGCAAACCACTCAAGTAATTAAATCAGAAACTACACATACCCTACAGCATAGAAGTCTTCTTAGAAAAATATACTTACCACCTTGTGAGAGAACTCTCTAAATGAGGTCTTTTATATATAAAAGTATATAAATACATATATACACGTAATTACTGAGGAGGTCTGTGCAAAAAATCAAAAGACTTGATTTATAGCAACCTGCATGCATGTACAAAACTAAGCTTCATCAAATAAAAATTAAAATAGAAAATGACCAGTCATTTATTGGTTTTAAAGACGAGCTGCAGAATTATGTGCAAACAAGTTACCAGTTAATAGTGAATCAGGTATTTCTCACCTGCTGCCAACTTTTCGGAAATTTCAATTAGCCATTTGTGTTTTTATTTGAATTAGTGTAACTGCTCTTCTAAGAGGTCAGATACCTAAAATAATACTAAAAATATCTTCAACCATAACTCTGCGTTTGAGCCTCCTAATCCAGACCCAATTATTTGTAGCGCTTTATCAGTTAGATAAGGGGATGCACTGTATTTGAAAGTTACTCCCATCTGTAAGTACCCTAGCCTATATCTATTTATTATACTAAAGCAGCACATTTAAAACTGAACAAAACTTAACGTAGTAGAAAACACTCAAAAATTCAGAATTCAGCTTTTTACTGCATCTGACTTACAGAGCTGAAAAGCCACACTGTTGTATTATTTTTCTGAATTGAAAATTGGACAATATCACAAATATAAAATCTCATGGGAATAATGAAAAGCCTTGGTTCAAATGCAGACTTGTTCTGTCATTTTACAGCCAGAAGAATTCAGACCTGCCACTGTGGTTTGAATGTTGGGAAGCAGGGAGTGGTGAGAAAAGCCTTCCTTTTCTGTGACTCTTCTGAGACACTAAAGTCACAGCCTTGAAACTGAATCGCTACAGAAATTTCTACATCAACAGAAGAGAGGTTGAAAGAGAGTTTGATTTTCTTCCTAAACAGTAGTCAAACAGTTGGTAAATAACATAGTGATCTTTTAAATTCAACTACAATTCTTATATCCTATTTTGAACGTAGAAGATACTAAAATCAATAACTGAAGTATGCTAGTCCTGGCATTCCCCCACTGGACACTGTCTGTGTCCTGATAGCAACCTCCAAGGTTGTCAGCCAGCTCGTATGGGGACTAAGATAAAACAATCCTCCTGTACAATCTTTTGGGTTATTTCATTGCAAGTATTCTGTATCAAAACAAACACAAGCAAGGTAACAGTATGCAAAAGCAAGAACTTCATGAAAATTGTGAGATTTCCTAAATCTGAACCTTTCCTGCTGTCCTTTGTTGAACAACAACAGAGAGCAAGGTGAGGGAATTAAAATTATTTGGGATGGGGCTAAAGCAGTGTTCCTAACTGGCGAAAAAGCTGTACCTCTCCCACTTCAGAAACAATTGCTCCTGATAAAAACACCACAACATGAGGCACTCACTCCTGCTAAGGAGCATTCCCCATTTATCTGTGGTGTCAAAAGGGCTTCAACAGCCATGGAGTTGTGAGGATCTGTTACACAAACACTGTGCTGGGACACTCCTGAGAAACAGAGTAACAGTTGTTATGCTACAGTAGTGTTGACAGTATTTTTTTTTTGTGTGTTAAACAAAACATCTTTATCCCACTGTAAAAGATGGCTTGTTCTGAAGCCTGGCTGATTCTGCAAGTGCATTTCCTGCTATAGAGCTGCAGAGTTGCTGTACAACCAAGCATTGAAGTTGTACAGCCAGGCTACAACAAACAGAAAAAGCAAGCTGTGCTAAGCAACTAACTCACCTGCATCTTGTGCCTTGTCTATAAGCAGTTTTATCAATAAAAGACTCACTCAGCATAAGCACCTTTCACATGCAAGGAGAAACTGGAAATGAAGACAGGCACAAGGGATCACTCATCAATCAAGGATTTAAAGAATCTCTTTGTGAAAACAAGTAAGACTTCACGTTCTAACTAAAACCAGCTACTGCCCAAAGAGAACAATGAGATCTTTCCATGCACTGAACTCAGCTTTAGAAAAATCGCTTCAAGGCAGCAGTAGAGCGGAGCCTAGAAGTCAGATATTTTGAGTTCATCCCAAAAGAGTATGGACATAATACTAATTTAGATTAAACACTCAGACACAACAGTTTGTTTTCAGTGGGCTCACAGTTTAACACTTTTTCTGACAGTAGCATGCCACTCTGTTAATTATTTATACCCTGGCTCAAGCACTGCACTGTGCAAGAGCACCTACTCCATCATTCTCTACAAAGACTGCAGAGTGTAGCAGAAAAGGAATAGAAGGAACTCAGTTCTCAGATTCTGGTCTTTCCTGTAATACATCTAGAACAAAGCCTAATAAACACCAAATGTTGTACTGTACCAGCCACCTTCTTAGATGTTATCAGTAAATTACACAGTCATACCATTTTAATGCACACAGCATGTACAAGTGCCCAAATATGCACAAACTTTGGCTTTATCACCTACCAGCCACCCAAGCACAATCTCTCAACAGTCCCCACCACTGCTCCTGTTGTTTTCCCTTGTGCCAGTTAGATTAAGACAGTTTAGAGATGACAATGTGCTACCACAACCTGTTCCATTCTGCGCTACAGGTACAGCCATTACAGGCAAACGATTTAGTGCAGTGAATTATGACTCTAACAATCAACAACAAGACAGCAGCCAATGATTACAGCATACATGGGATACATTCACAAAGTTTTGCTCAGAGTATGATTCTGCTAAAAGATTCAGAATGTGGACCTCCCAGACCATACAGTTCTAAGAACAGAATACAGCAGCTTCTAGAAACATTAAAACTTCACCATCTCAGCCATGTGAGCTGACATCCATGTATCCAACACTTTTGGGACATGTCCTGTTTTTTACTTTATCTATATCAACATATTCAGGACACCAGCTTACAAAAACCCCCACTTCTAAATCAGTGGAAAGACTTTTTTTTTAATTTTGATAAATGCAACAGGAAAGCTCAAAAAAACCCAGCTACTTTCCAAACAGTTAGAGTCTTCGTGGCAGTTAAATGAATTTACATGCACAGCCAGGTTATCAAGACCTACACTAAATATAGATACAGAGAAAGAACAGAATATACATACAGAGAAAAAGAAAATCTTCCTACTCCTGTATATCCTCTTATACCTTGCTGGCTCCCTTTTGGGAGCCTAACAAGCCAATTCCCTCAGCATCTTCTTCTCCTTTATTTCTGAAAAGGTAAGAAGAACTCACAAAAACACTGACTGGACAAGGAACAGTTTTATCTTTATCCAATACCTATCCCAAAGCATAGAATTTAATTCCATCAGCACATGGCAAATAATGTAGCAAATAACTGCAATATTTAGGTGCCAAAAAAATACAAGTGGGTGCATCTGTTGCTTAAGTCTGTCAATTGTTGGCACCTCAACCTCATGCCAAAACAGTAAAATATTTTCTTGGAAAGAACAGAATAGACTGACCTCACCTTTCAGGCTACATTTTTTTGAACACCATCCCAGCTGCCTGTTATAGTCCAACAAAATTTTTAACTGCATTGTTTAGCATATATGACTGAAATATTAATAACAGAAGGTAGAAACTTTTACTGTTGTTTCAGTGAATATCTCAATTCTCCATTTTCACTGGCAATACACTACTATTTTAAAAGAATTTTGAAATTACTGAGGTTCTAAAAAAATAAAGAACAAAAAAGTTAACAGATGCATTACAAGAAAATGGAAACCATGAAATTATGCCAGAAGTTTCCACTTCAGGATAACTTAACACTGAAGCATATTTACAAAAAGATATTAGCATTTCATTAAGTAATGTAATTGGTACTGAAAGCACATGACCCTAACAGACTGTGCCACAAAATGTAAAAGGTGTTCTGGAAATTACTTTGAACAAATTAACACTTACAACCCCAATCCTGATATCCACTAAAACATCCATCATCTGCTGAAGCAATGATTGTCTCTCATTCTGAATGACTGAATCAAAAGTTTTTCACTTAGGTATGACAAAACAGAGCAGCCAGCTTAGAAAAAAAAATGAGTTGTTGGTTTTTTTTGGTTTTTTTTTTTTTTTAATTCCTACTAGCTTTTAGGAGACATTTCCTGCTTTCAGAACAATGCTGGTGTTAAAACCACAGTGAGAGCTGTGTAGCAGAATGTGTGTCTGCCATGAGAGAATCTGGATCAAGGCAGTGCTGTACAACATCACCCACATTATCCTGTGCCAGAAGAAACATGGAAAAGTGAAAAGCCTGGCAAGCAGCTGTTAGGCCAAAAATATCCTAAGTTGTAATTACTCCAAAAATATTTACTCTTGGACAATATCTTTTGGCTACTCTCTTCCCAATTACAAGAAAAATTTTATAAGTAGTCAGTATCTTTCTTGTTTAATCACCACTTTTTATAAGTAGTCAGTATCTTTCTTGTTTAATCATCACTGCCCTAATATGAATGAGATCTGTGATAATGGCAGAGAAAATACAAGCTAATGATTTATTAAATTCTTCAATATTTTTTCCTTCATAGGTTACCCAGACCAATTTTGTCATGCCTAAGTTTATATTTACTTAAAAACTAGATGGTTTTAAATACAAAATAAAAAGAGTTTTCCTTATCAGGAAAAGAACACGTGTTTTATTAATTTGTTGTCTCTTCAACAGAACCAAGTTTTAATAAAATGTAATTGCAATCTGCACATAAGCATAAGATCATCTTATTTAGACAGCCAAGACTTGCAAGTGGAGATCCACAAACAAAATCTGAAATGGAGTCGGAAGCCCACAACCATTTTGTTAATAATATTAATTCACCCTCTATTGATATAGTTCGCTTAAATATAAAATACTCATATCTGTCTTAAAACAGACATTAAAATAGCTGTGACAACAAATTTTTGCAGATAAATCATATGAAAAAAATTAAAAGCATCTAGTCATATGTGCATCTGCATATACATATACACCTCCTCTATATATGCATGGATAACAGCTCTTGAAATAATCCTTAGAAATACTTCATTTGACTCACACTCAAAATAGCTTTTTTACCTTTAACTCTCAATGGGTTCAAAAATCTCACTAGGAACACCAACTAATTTTTTCACAAACACAGGCTAAATTTTTTGTCCAGGATACTAAAGTTTTACAGCAGATTTGAAAACTTACACGGGAAAAAAAAATCTGCTGTGCCTAATCTTGGGGGAGAAGGAACAACAGTCAACAACAACATTTGGCATTTTCTGGGCCTGAGGAATCTTACATTTACAGAGTTTCAAAGGTCTGAATTTTGACCACAGGCCACAAGGTTAACCTGGGAAAGCCTCTTTCAAAGCCATCAAGTTTTCCCTCCATTAGTGGTTAGAATGGAACCAACACTCAATACAACACTGCTGTCTTCTCACACTGAGTTATTAACATTCAAAAATCCAAGACTGCTATTTTGGCTCCACTGTAGTGACCAGGAGTCTACAGCCTGGTAAAATGAACTTCAAAAGGCCAAGCAAAGCAAACATCTGACATCTCCCCAAAAATAATCTTTCAGAAATAAATAAAAAAGGAGGAGGAGGAAAACCACAGTACACTCACCAGGCGTGTATTAACAACAGGAAACAGCAATGCTAAGAGGGCCCCATTCAGCATATGCATCTGCAACCTTAGAAAAAAGATAGGATATTATTTTCACAGATGAAAATAAAACGCAGTATTTGCATGTCTTTCATGTAGTATCTCCTCAATAAAAGATAGCAAGACACTTAAAAAGAGTTTGGGCTTGAATTTGAATTAAGTCACTATTAAATACAATAAAACTGGACAAAAACCTATCTTTAAATACACTCTTAGAGAATTTCCTAAAGTAGGACTGCTTTCTATAATGAGCCTTGGATTCCTAGAAAGCCTGGACTGCCCATAATCCTGTTCATGATGAAAGCTGCTAAATAGTTGGAATTCTGCTGTTCATTTGTCTTCCAGAGCTTAAAATAGCATCTTTGATAAAGGGTTTTACTCCTCTTTAATGCTGTGCATGAACAGCTTCAAAGTAAAGCTTTAAGAATTTGAAAGTCCCTTAAATAAAAGAATTACATTTATCAAAATACAACAGCAAGTCCTAAGCAAAGTACAAGGCAGGAAAGTACTATTATACACTGTAATTTGTACAGCTTTCAGCCATCTTTTTTCTGAACTACTGTTGGATTGCAGGAACAGAAAAGTAGTATCAGAACTGTTTCAGTCTATTTTACAGCAGACACAAAGTAAAGAATAAACTGTCTCCCACCACTGTCTCTCAAACTCCTAGGAATCTGAAAGTAACCTGAGGGAGGAAAAGGTATTACAGTTTTAAAATAGATTTTCAAATATAATTTGTATGCTGTCAGGGTGTTGTAAATGGATACATCCATTCTGAAAAACAACAAATATTGTGGTCCCCGCTCTACAACTGGTCTTTGGCAGAGATTTCCTAGACAGCAGACATATTTTTCACACTCTCCAAGACAGAGATCCTAATACAGGGTCTTTGTTCAGCATAATCCCTGCAGAAACAAGGAACAGCAGGGAAAAGCTGCAGAAAGCCTGTCTAAGCCATTCCCCCAGCATCATTTTTGCCTAGACCAAGACAAGGAAAAGCAGAGTTTAATGTCACAGTGGCAACTACAGCCATTCCCAAGTACCACTGCCCAGAAAGTCCCTGACCCTCCCCGCAACACTTTGGCTGCACCCTCAGCTGCACACCGGAATCTGCTGCTGCAGCCCATTAGAGCCTCCTGCACATCAGAGACTCTTGTGGTTCCTGAAGTTAGTAACAGTATGCAGTATTATAGAAAAGACTGCACAGATCTGAGAAATGCCCAACCAAGCCAGAGGGAAGTTGCTTTGCCTATTTAACTTTACCTATCCACAATTTTGAAACCAGACCCAGACTGCCTGCATGGCTTCCAGCAAGGCCCAGTTACTAACTTCTACTGAGGATGGTAAAAAGGTTCAAGGCCCATGACACAAATTATAGTAGCTCGTACATTAATCCATTGTTACTGAGCTAATTCCTGTTCATAAGCGAGTCCAAACCCATCAACACACAAGAAGCAAGGATAAGGGGCCCAACATCCTGATTTAAGCCCTGACCCTTTTCAAGGTGTCATTTTTCAATCCAACCAATATGCCTTTACTATTTGATATTTTCCTTAATATTTTATAAATTCAGCAGTGATTAGCTTCTAAAATATATTGTACAAGTAGACAAATACAGGAAGGAAGAGGTATTACCTGAAGAGAATCATTGCAGTCTGACATGGGGGACAGGCAAGAAGAAAAATCTGAAATGTCAGAAACAAATTTAAATTAATGACAGTGACCTCTTTTAGAATCCATTTTCTAATTCTTCCCTACTCTGTTCTGTATGTCACAAATCACTTCTTGCCCGAAGATGCGTTTTACAGCAGAGCTGGAAAGACTTGAAGTCTTTAACAATTCAAAAGGTCTCCCATTACCTACAGATAAAAAGATTTAAGCAGTATGAGCAGCACTGAGGGTTCAGCTTCTGCCAGTGCCTACGAAACCAGTCAAATTCTAGCCAGTATTATTGGCATTATAAAAGCTCTCTTAAGAACCAGATTACTGTATCACCAATCTTCTTCTACAACAGTTCCCTCAATCATGGTGAGGTCCTTGCTGTGCTATCAGCATTTACAACAACTCTTCACCAGTGCCAAAACCTCACACAGTAACTTTAAAAACTTCATATTAGCAAGTCTTGCTCTAGATATGAGGAGATTACTACATAAATGTTCAGTAATAAAAATTCTCTTTTTTATGATGCCCACTACTGCAAAGAAGAGATTCTGGCTTACTGTTCAGTATTTCAGCAAAATATGGATCACAGTTTTTACTGCTGCTCCTAAAATAAAGTCACAATACCTTATTTCACTGACAACCAACAAAACAAATTATCACTGAATCAAGTGAGAACATTTGGAGAGTATGTCTCCTTTGTGGATGCCAGGTTGGACAATTCACCAAATGTGTTTCTTTCAAGCATTGCAGGGTTAGTAAGAGGCCTCCAATGGACACTGAAATTAATCACTACCAGACCATGTACCTGCAGCAATAGAAGAAATGTTGAAATCTGGATCATCCTACTGAGCCCTTTCATACAAAAGGGGCTTCCTGTCATACTATACAAATAAATGTACAAATTCCAAATATTTTATTTCCAGGTCAAGTTCTTAATATACAGACACCTGTATGTTCCATTCGACTCTCAGCAACAGCTTAGAACACAACACACACTCAAATTGTTTTTCCCAAGTCATACAACACTCTAACAAAGGCACAGTAAGAGAGGCAGCAATTAAATTTAATGAAATGTACCTCGACATTTTCTTATTGAATACTGTTAAAATCCAACCCATTTCTCTGAAGTCTTGCATTTAAACACAAAGCAATTTCAAGTCATTAGAGAAGGTTAAGGAGGAAGAGAATAGGTGCATTATTAGAATCATTAATGGATGTTTTCCTGTGCTAAGGGAAACAAAGAAGAAAAAACTACATGCCAGAAAAATCTTACGAGAGCTCTGTATATCACCTTGCATGTAAGACCCATACAGCTTCTGCGAAAAGTGTCTAACACTTAGTATGCTTCATTATTCCATTGTTGCATATTTTGGAATAAACGTTTTCTACTAACTAAAGTTCCTTGAATTGTGGACTACATCTTCCTTTCTTTGGAGACCATAAAGATCTTTTACAGCTCTCCTGCAATAAGTATTTTTCCCACATGTGACCTGTGCGCATAGCCAAACTTTTTAAACACTTCATGTTGTATGCTAGCAAACGGAGATATGACACCTAGAGTACGACTAGTTAATCTAGAGTTTTAAACTGGATTATTTTATCATTTCCTTAAATTCAGAAATCCGACAGGAGATATATGTTATTGTTGAAGCATGGTTAATACTTTCATGAAACAAATTCTGCTCTTCCAAGGGAGAATTCCGTATCTTTTTATCTCCTACATCTTAAAAAAAAAACCCAACCCTATAAATTTATCTTTTTCTCTGTATACACAAAATAAACAAACTATAAATATATCTTAATGACATTAGACCCCTCTTTTTCTGACACACTGCAGTGTTCCAACTACTACATGGTAGAGCAGAAGCTACAACCTGAGTCTGAGTACTGTCTGAATCTCAGCACTGAAGATTAAAACAGTCCACATTTAAAAAGGATGGCACTGTTAAAAGGACTGAGATGGACATACCAATTTAAATCACTGCACTACCATGGTGACAGGCAAAAAAAGAGAACACGATTCACAGCTGATTATTTTTATTTCAACTCTACCAAAAGAAACAGTTTCAGAACCTGATGAGGGGAAAACCAAATGCTTACCATCTTTAAGCATGAAAATGCCTCTGTTAAAGGGATCTTTCAGAAAATAAGCTTGACTTCCATTTTGCATGACAGCAGAGAAATCATAACCAGAAAATTCATGCTAAAAATTTAGGATCATGGAAGACATCTTCAAATGCTTCAGCTATAGCAGCTTAATATCAACACTTTATCTCTACATACGCAGATACTTGCCATGATCAACAAATGTCAACCTCTTAAAGGGAAATTTTAAAGGAAACACCTGTTTCTGATTTCCAAAGATCAGTATAAGAAGTGTCATTACTCAGCTCAGAGTATCAGCAATCTTAAATACACAGTTCACAGCAGACAAGCTCATAAGCTCCAACACAAGTGTTCCCACACTGATCCCATAATCCTAGTACTTTTCACTGTCATACTTGAAATCCAATCCTTTGCCTTGCTGGAGGGAACACCTCTGTTCCATAAACCAAAGAATCTTGAGTTCAATCAGCAGCAGGGCTGTGCAGAGCTCCCAGCCTCTGTGCTCCTGCAGAACTCTTGAGTTTTGAGGCACTGGGGCTCAGAGTCTCCCCAGCCCAGCTGGCACTGCAGAGCTCCAGCAGACACAGGCAGTGTGTATGGTAAAGCACAATGAAGGGGATTCTCCTTGCCCAAGGCAGAGTAACTCAGCTTTCAATTCAGAAGAAACACTAGGAAACAACTTCAATGTCCCCCCTTCTTCTGTCAGTTCTGTCACCTATTATATTTTTACCTTACAAATGAAAGAAGAACAAAATAATTAGCCCAAAATAGACAAAATTAGCTATTTTGGATGGGAAAAATTAACATTGTCTCATGGGCTGGATTATGAGCATAGTTCTGATCACTGCCTTTCCCTTCCACCGCCCAAAGAAAAAAAAAAAAAGTTATAGAACATCTTCCACACAGGGATTAATATCTGTAAAAGACTATAGGCTAATGAGTACATGAGAAAGAGAAATTAGAAAATCGTGTGTGGCATTGAGGAAATGCAGAGATAAGAAGTCCTAGATGGGGACAATATTGAGTCAGGATGGGCTGACCCTTTCAGAAGCACAGGACCAGAATGATTCTGCAACTGTTCTCAGGCAGTAAATTGCAGAGAATCTCGTAACACTGGTTAATCCACAGAAGTTCACTTCAACCTTGAAGACTCAGATGAAAATGAAAAATCAGAAATTCTGTCACTATACTTCAAAACTGCTCTGCAAGACCCTAAGTACAATTATCCATCCCCTTAGGAAATTTTACTGGCATGAAGAACTGCATGGCCAGCACTGCCTTGCGTAAGCCCAGAGACAAAGGTCACACCACCACTCATGATGGATCAGCAGCACTGGAGAGTCTAGGGACTCCAGTGTCCAATACAGCACTAATCAACTATTCCTTTCTTGAGACAGGAGCATAGGGACACTGAACTCATGGCTGGTCTAAACTAACACAGAACTGGACTGCAAATAATTTCTGGCACTTCAAGCATTATATGTGCTGCAATTATCACATTAATTTGGCAATATTAGTGGTTTTGATTTTTTTTTAGATTAATATAGAAATAGTTTGAATATCTGGACTTCAGCAATGGGTAAGTGCACCAGTTTAAAGAGGTGTAAAAAAGTGCACAAACCATCAAACATTGCTGGTTTCCTATTTTATATTTAACTGTACTGCTAGACTGAAACCAGTATGAAAGGAAAACACTTTTCTTGTTCTGTCATTGCAATTTTTTAATCCAACAGTCCCTTGACAATACATTTGTAGTCAGCTACTACCTACAGTAGCTAAAATCTACAATACCAGAATGCCTGCAAGCATTTTTCCCATGGATTACGAGCCATGACTTACCTAAAAACAGCTCATGAGAGGCTGTGGAACATGCTAGATTTATGTCTAGGAAAATTCTCAGAGGCTGACAAGGATATGTGTATGTAGATACATACTTTATGTTACAGGTTCCAAAAGCTTTGAGACCATCTCCGTAAGTTTTGTCAGCTGCAAATTTTAATTTGCCTAATATTTCCTAGTTTCTTTGACCTGTCAGTATTCCATTAGTTATAGTGATCAATATTTCAAAAATAAAAACTAGTAAAAAATCTCAAGAGCTGTTCTCCAAAGATATACAGAATCTTTTGCTCAAAAAGAGTTTAACAGCAATACTGTCTCTGAAGAAAAATACCTCTTCAAATATCTATTAATTGAATGCTATTGCATCATTCCAGGTGTTAAATAGGAAGAGCTCACTCGTTTGTTTGGTCCTATGAGTCAGCTGCATCTCTGCTTTTCTTTTCAGACCATTCCAAATCTCTACAAATATAAGAGCTCCCCTCGAAAGTATTTTAATTTTGACACTAATTTTCAGTCAGTACACTGAGGCAGACAGTGCAGTCAAAACTTGTCATGAAAGGCTTTTCATCTACTAGTCCGAGCCCTGCTGAGACAGAAACATACATAACAAAGATCATCTTTTTTCATCAAAAACCTGAAGAGATAAAAGACAATTCAAAAGGTATCGGAGAAGAACAGAGCAAGTCACACAGTTCCAATCATTCCAGATATAACATCACTTAGGGATGTCTGAGTAGCTGCTGGCAGAAGACAGCTGAGCACACTGCCCCTAAAACCCCTGGATCTGTAGCACATATTTCATTTGCCTTTCAGAATAGCAGCTTGTCTGTCCCTGAGCAGCCTGTTTCATTTAGTATCTCCTTGCAGCAGACTGGAAACACATCCTTCTTTTTCAAACATTTCAGTCATGATTACTTAACCAGATCATAAATTGATTGGTTTATTGTACTATTTCAAAATGAAAACTTGAAGAGGTTATATTTTAATTTCTACTGGCAATGTTAAGAGCAATGTGAAAAATTAATGGAAACTGGATTAATCCAAAACTGGAATGAATTTAAAACCAAAAGGAACAAAAGAGATAGACATAGGCTTTAATAAATCTGCATTGAAATAAAAATTTTCACTCTGTTAGATCTATCAAAGTACTCTCCACAGCAGAAGAGATTAAAAAGGTATGTTCAAAAGGCTAAGATAGAGTGAAGTACACTTAGCTCAGGATAGTAAGTTTAAGGTATACTTTAGTGTACTTGTGAAAATCATCTGTTTTCCCTCCCAAGGCAAAGAAGATCCAAGCAGATGGACAATTTAAAAGATGCAAAAGATTTTGTCAATCAACTCTAATTTTTAAGTAAGTTCAAAACAATCATTCTATCATTTATCAGAAAGTAATAATTTAACAGCTCCATCATGCAGCTTTGAGTCAGCATTTCTTTCTGTACAAGCTATCAAGTCAGCATAGAACAGCTATCACTTAAAAGCCATCACTTGCCTTCTAAAAGGGAATTTAAATAAAAAAATAAAATCATATCTAAGGTTTGACAAGTTCAGACTGCTAAATCGGGGAAGAAAAAAAAAAAAGATGTTACATTCTAATTGCTAAATAGGAGCAAGTTGAATGTATTTAATATTTTAGCAGAAAAGTCACTGCTGCCTCACTGTAGTTGTCAGACAGGTTCAGGAATTAATGTGTCCTACGTTAATCTAGTACTAAGGATACTTATGATTCAAAGCAACACTGCTGGCAGAGCATTAAGAAATACTACAGTAAAAGTAGTTTCTGTGTTACATAAACCGGACTCTGGAACACAAAGAGCTGCCTGTCCCTGGTTCCCACCCCCAGCTTACCAGTTCCACCCAGGGGTGGAAGACATGTAGCAAGCTGAACAGCTTCCACCCTCTACACTCTAATGTACTGTAAATGATACATGTTCATTGGGACATTCTAGATTAGTCTCCCCTTCCACAGGTTTAGTTTGTTTAATCAGCAAACCCACATTCACTTTCTTCCCTTTTAGAGTCTTAGGTGAAAGATTTCTAGACTTCTCATAGTTCAGGATTAATTATTAATACATGACTCAGATCTTTCTATGAGTGCATTAGCTATCACACCTTAGGAATCAGTATTTCAGAAGTCAGTGAAGTTACTTTTCCTTTTTCTTGAACTACTATCTGCACTAGCCCTTCACCAGTAGTGGGTTACTTCATTCCTGTCATAGTTTTGATTTGCCAATTTAAATATACTTATTTTCTGCTGTGAGACAGAACCAGGAGCAAAAGAGCAAGGCAGGCCTAAAACTTAAAAGGGTATAAAAACTTTATTAACTACACAGAGAAAGAAAAAAAACCAAATTCAGAATAAGATCTTCAGACCACTCTTTCCTCCCCTCTCCCAACCTTCATAGCAACAAGACAAACATGCAAAGGCTACTTCAGTCAATTTCCAATTTAAACAGGTTCTTTTTCAGTTCACTTCGGAGAGAGAAGTTTCCTCTTGTCAGGCCATAGAGACTTCTCCACAAGTGAGGGGGGCAAAAAAACAACCCAGTCCTCTCGTGGCTTCACTTTCACGATTTGCATCTGTCCGGGGAAAAACTTGAAAAGTCGTGAAGCTCCTCCCATCCTCACAGCTCTCCCAAAGCTGTGCTTATGGGCCATGTTAAACTCATGGGGTATTACTTTTAAGAATGAACTGTTCCAAAGCAAAAGTTCTCTTCATCTCTTTTCTCTCTGTTCATGCTTCATCCTCAGATCCCCTTCTTTCCTTGGGGCAAAGATTCTCAACACAGGTACTTTAGTCAAACGATCTATCAAATGGAACACTCCAACCCCCCATGTTTTTTCTCCACAGTTTATAGGAATTTTCAGTGCGATATCAGTTCATCCCTACAATCTTACAAAAAGATTTTCAGCCATCTTCATAGCATCTCCTCATTCTCCTTCCATCTAAAGAAACTTAGCTCTTTCATTTTCTCTTCTCACTCCGGGGAGGATTGAAAAGTCTGCATGTCTTATCTGAGCATTGAAAGAGTTAAGATTTCACACAAGGAAAAGCAAGGCTGCAATGCTGGAGCTGTGCCAAGATTTCAAAAACTCTGCCGCGCTGGAAAAGGAGAAGGAAGGGAGAGTAGCTAGGATTTTAATCAGCCACTCTGGATCTCTCTAGCCACTGTGGATGGCCACCCTTCCTCTCTGCTGGGCCATGCCAGCTCCCCGGACAGGGGCCCGGCCCTGCCCCCACCCCCAGGCCTGCAGTGGAGCCAGGCCGGGCCGGTGTTACCTGCACTGCTGCTGGAAAAGAAAGAGAGCTCTTTTCCGGGTTACCTCCTTCAAAATGTGTGTTCACAGAGCGAACTAACTTTCTCCAATTGGCTCTTCAGGCTGTCAATAACTAAACCAGCCTTCAATTGGTCTCATAAGCTACCAGAGGGAGTTCTCACAGAGAGAACTTTTTCTCTGAGTTTCTTTTCCCCAGGTGAAACCAGGACAATTCCCCATTCTAAAATCAGTGCTTAAACAAAACCTGACAATTAAAAACATAACTGAGGTAAAAGAACAAAGAGGCTGAATTTTTTTAAAAAATTCTAATTTAAATTTCTAAACAAAATTTAATTTACACTGAATTTAGATTAATTTGCATTTCCCTCTGTCAGTGACACGTAAGTTCACAAGAAGATTCTCACATGCATATTCACTTTTGTTACTTTTCCCCCTGAGCAGGATGTTTTGTATTGGTTTCCTACAAAAGCAAAATCATCATAGAAAAGCCCTGCTCTACTCTGCCTTGATTCACCAACACCTTTTTTCTTGTCACAGTTCAAAATTCCTCATTTTGTAAGTTCTTACAACAGAAATTTTTAGTCTTTAAAAATACAGTCTTTAAAAAGACAGTAACTAACTAATAGCCTAACTACAGCCAACTTTTACCAATGAAATAGTAACACAATCATAAAAAGCTAAGGCATACAACATTTTATTCCTGATAATTTAAGTTGGCACTTCACTAAGCAACAAAGTATTACAATACAAACCGTTAAATTTGTACACTAATTACTTGGCCATCCGAATACACATAAACCCTCACCACATCAATCTAAAGCCCTGAGGAAGTGCCACCAGAAACATGAGTCCCATTACACTCTGCAGGTTTCCAGTTCGCGGCACAGGACTTGTTCCTGGTGAACATTGACGCAGTTCAAACAGCTGCAAGGGATGTGGCTGGTGTACAACCCCTTCAATAAAACTCATCATCTGTGACTGGGACTGTCAACATTGACAGCAGGGCAAGGAGACTGCAATCAAGGGCTTCTTAGACTGGAAATCATGAGATGAAAGACACTCCAGTCCCTGGAATCTATAAGGTGTCCAGTGTGGTTACCGCTGCTGTTTTCTTTCACCACTCTATGGAAATCCTAATGGGCTCAGGCAGCTACTCCTGAAACATCAGTTTAAGTTACCAGCAAACAACCTACATGGAATGATGTATGAAACTGCCAAATAGGATAAAAAAAATCCATCCTAAAAATATATTACAGCCAACAGCAATATATCATAACACTAGATGGTATACTGAAACAATTATTAATAGCTCTATTCTGAAAAAAAATAAATCTACACAGAAGAAGAAAAAAGAAACAGAGGCCTTTATCTCCCTAAATACTTTGCTCAAACTACATATGTCACACTTGGAATAATATTTGCTTTAAATCTGTGGTGATCTCATCAAAACAAACCAATATATGGTTACCTAATCATTCATCTAGTGGCCTTTAGATGATAACACTCAGTGTAAATACTGGGGGTCAGAGAAAGCTAAGCTTTTTCATCCAGATTCCAATTATGCAGTTCCTGCTTAGAGAGCAAGATATCTCTTGTCAAGTCCCCACTTTTTATATTCTTTTCTGCTAAGAATATTCAGAATAAAGGAGAGAATTATCTAAGAATGCATTATAGCCTGAAGCACATCAGTATTTCCAAATTCTAGCAACTTCAAAAAAAGGCTTAACTAAGAGCTTTAGACTCCAGTTCCTGAACTAGAACATTCACCAGCACCATGACATGTTCCTGTGGTACCTGTCACCTGGACTAAAGTTTAGGATAAAGCATCACTTGTTGATAAAGCCAAATCTTGTTTAAATTAAAAAGGCTGGTCCATAATCTCTTCAAACAAAGAAAACTGAATCACAGCCTTAGGACACATTTGCTATCCTCTTTATATTAAACAAAAAAATTACTCTTATTTCTGACTAAGAAACCCTGCCTTGACTCATACTAGTATTTCCTGATTTCTCTACTATATACTGGGATATACTTAAAGTAAACACAACGGTGAAACTAAGTATATACAGTATTAAAGCTATCACAGAAAAGCTTTTCCTCAGTCCTATATGTATTATTACAATAATTACAGTATCAGTAAAAGCCTCTAAACTTCAGTTATTATGCTTTTTAAACACAACAAAATCATTGCTTAAAAATGGGACAAATAAAAAAATTAAGACAAAAATAACTTAATTAAAAGTAATTAAGAAAAAATCTGACAGTTCTGGGAACCAGGGGCAGATTAAGCTGCTTATCCAAGCATGTCCTGGTGTTCTCAAGGCCAGACCAATAGTTCTGGAGCACTGCAGACCTGGGGATAAAGGAACTGATGGATTGTCTCCTGAGCTGTCACTTCCTATCTGTATCCCTGCGGCTGCTATCATCTTCCTGGAAGGAAAATGCACGCCTTTGCAAGAAATGAGGCTTGCCACCAAGAAACACTGGTGCTGTCAGTGCTTTAATTCTTCTTCATCTGCCCTTTTTCACCACACACCAGCATGAATTTCCTCTCTAGCCATAAGCTGTAAGAAAAAGCAACACAACTTAACTTGCAGCCGTAAAAAGACTTATGCTCATAGACTTGTATTTTGAAAAATGTATATGTATTCATAGGAAATTTTGTCCCTTTAATTTTAATTCAAGGTTTTGAAGAGATAGAATATAAAAAAACCATATACAATATAACTGATTCTTCCAAATATTACAAGATATTTGAGAACAACGTACGCAAATTAAAAGGAGGGAAAAAAAGGAGGAAGTAAATAATTAATTAGATATATTTTGGGACATATTCCCAAATAACGCGGAATTCAGTCAAGCTATGTTTATTATGTAAGTTCTGAAAACAGCCCATTGTTTGAAAAACCAGTAACCTCTTTTACAGAGGACAGAAAAGATCCAGGTGCCTAAAGAAGCCAGAACTAGAAATAAGGAACACAGAAATTAGTATTTACTCAGCTGCAGATGCACTTAACATTCCTTTTATTTACGCAAGCATCAGACCAAAATCACTGGGTGAAACCTATACTTCTTTCCACCTATTGCTTCCCCTTTACTTTTATTTTTCTTTGCCTAAAAAGATCACCAAAGCAATAACCCAGCAAAACAGATGTTTCCTACAAACACACTTTTCTTAATTCCAAACAAGGATCAGTCCTTAACTGGCTGAAGTGGAATAATTTGGTGAAGAACTGGAAGACAATTACAACTGACCAGCTGAGAATTTACCACTGAGAAATTATCCTTGCAAAACTCTTTCTAGAATAAAATAGAATTACAAAAATTATTTTAAGATTAGTATTAAACCACCATTCTGGAAGAAGGCCTAGAGATACTAAAGTCATGTTCAAAATCCACAACACCTTACAAGAACAACTGACCTATCATTTTGGGATTAGACTACAGTCATGTTTCTGCCACTTCCTTAAGGTTTCAATAAAATTATACACACACAGTTTTAATTTCTACAGACTGGTCAGTCATAACCTTCAGTGTTCAAAACGGAAAATTCTTTTTAAAAAGAAAAACATTATAATAATCACATAATCATTAAGGTTGGAAAGGACGTTTTGAGAGCACTTCACCCTACCAGTGTTTCCTACAACCTCTGCTTTAGATGGTTTTTTCTGGTTACAAATTTCTCTTTTGCAATACAGACAAAGGTCAGCTCTGGCTCCTGTGTACACCTGATCTTAATTACCTGTTAACTCCAGCTGGGTGTCTTCAGGACATCAAGAGACACCTGTGTTTACTCATTTGCATTAAATTACATTGGTTGTGAATAGAAGGTTGCAAATTCTGTACATCAAATTACAAACTGGGGGTATAGGAACAAATTATGAAGAACAAGTTTTTGACATAAATTCTAACTGCTCCTTCACTAAATCTGAAACAAAGAACTGCTACATGAACAGTGATGACTGAAAAGTAATGTCTTAGGTTACAATGTGAGATGTAACCAAAAGTATGTATTCTACTACCATCTGTTAAAACAAGGTGGGGCAGTGTTCTTTATCTCTTCCATGACCCATCCTTCCTCCAGGGGGGATATCTTCTGTTAATGGGCCACTGAGTCTTACTGCATGACTGATAAAATTTCACCATCCCACTCTGAGATACTCCACCCAGGAGGAGAAGCCAAGCATTCCTACTTGGATATAATCTGAGGTTTGGAACACCACAGTCTTTTTCCACAGCATTCCCAGAGGAAGACCAAACCCCTCTACACCACCACTCGACCTTCAGAGGAAAACCACATGCTTGTACAGCATCACTGTTTCAACAGACCCACATCTATCACTCCAGGAGGACTGCAGCCACCATTTAATTGGACTGCTACCAACACCTTGACGGACAGGATGTCAGGTTGTATTCTGACTCCATCACTGGTTTTGTACTATTGGATTTATTTTAATTTTCCCATTAAATTGTAGCTCTGACTTGGAATCTCTCACTGGTTTGCTTTCAAACTAGAACAAGTAAAAAAAATATAGTTTAAAGAATACAGAACAGATAAAGAAAATTGGTTTGATATAATTTGGTTTGACATTGCAAAGAGTGAAATTTTCTTTTCACCTCACTAAAGCAATGCTCATACACAGGGACACAACACTTACGTGTATACTTCTCAACAAGCATACTCTGGCTCTTGCTCAAAATCTCCTTCACAAAGCTTGTAAAGAAATCAATAGTGCTGTATGTGAGAGGGAATCCTCCCTCTCACACTGCTCATTCAGAAACTTCAAAGATTTCTTTCACATAGCAAATTTCAATACCACAATGATGTCCCCTAAAATACTAGAAAGGATTAATGTCTTGAAAATATACCACCTGGCTCCTTAAACATATGCTGATTTTTGTTTCCTGCTATGGAAAGGCAAATAGGTTTTAAACAGCCTAGAGATTTAATGCTTCCCTTTTATGTCAGGTCTGCAGCAGCAGTGGTCCAGTCATATTGCCAATCCTAAAAGGAGAGTGGTTTTTGGCTTGTTTTTGTTTTCTTTTTTAACAGGGGTATTCAAATAATTTTCACCATTTTCTATGTTAAGAAAGAGTTCAGTATGAATTCCTTTACAGGCTTCTCCCCTTGCTGCACCACACACTAACTAAACACCGTGCTGCACAAACAAGCCCCATCCCACAGCTGGCAGAGAAACTGCAACAGTTTCCATTTGTTACAAAATAGATATAATTTTTTAAGACTTGAAGGATTTCTCTCCCAATGATGCTGCATGCATGACACTGGTGAAGAAACACCTTTCTTCCTCCAAAAGCTAAGCAAGAAGATAAAACCCAGAAAAGGAAATGAGTGCCATGGCTTCTAGGTAATTCAACCAGATGGCAGGATGGCAACAAATTCTGGGAAGCTGATTAGCCATGAGACCTGTTGAGGCAGATAAATACATTCACTTGATCAACACTTCATCCTTGCAATGACACATCTGAACTAGTTCTTTCCACTTACAAAAAGATTTGAATGCAGGTTGGCATGATAGACAGAAGTTAGACACCTCGTCAGAACAGACATTGCTGTCGTGGCAATTTCTATGAAAGACTTTCTGACATTCTTTAATTAATTCTTGACCTTAAATTTTTTAAGCTATTCAGGGTTGAGGGTACAAAATTAGCAAAATAATAATATTTTTTACATCTCCCACACTCCTTAACAAGCTCAGCAAAACCGATAGTTAAGTACATGCACAGGACTATAAACAAACACAGTTTATAAGCTTTAGATAGCCTAGTTCAGTAACTGTTTGTCAATCTATCCATTATTTTGAAGTCTACACAAACTGCAAATTATTATACATCAACAACCATGACACAAGTCATTAAAGGAAATGGTTTATCCACACGTGTTAGGCCACATCAGTTTGTTCACCCCACATATGAGAAACAGGTAACACCTGTTTCTTTATTTTTCAGCCTCTAAAATTAGAAAGGTAAAACAACATTATCTGCACAATGAGTAATTTGTTTCTCCAACACCTTCACAGAATACAATCACACCCCTAGAAGGCACTTGCTTGAAAAAGCTGCACATAAATTGCATAGGTGGATTCGCATTAATCTTCTTTTCATTAGATTTGGTGCAAATTTTAGCACTGCTGTCAGTCAAAACAGCACCTTCTATTCATGAAGCAAGAATCAGGTGAAGGCGAGTGATGAGAACGCCTCACTTGAAGCTTTCTGGTTGAAAGTGTAGTTACTTACACTTTTAACCAGAGATCTGAGCATTAGTTATAGCTACAATTTCACCTTTTCATCTGACTTGGGTTTTTTTTGATAGATTTCCATTTAACTGACTAAAAAGCTTAGTTTTAAAATATTTATACCATTCTTGGCATTTGTACTTCTGCTAGGCACTTTTGGTCCACAAACTGACTATGAGGAAAAATAATACTGTTTTGCAAGTACATCACAAAAGCAAACTTCCAGGTGCCTCCGCACAAGTCTTACCTGCATCATGGTCACCAAGTGGCAAGGATTCAGAAGGTAAATGACAGTCCTGGTGGCAAACTTGAACCCCACTTCCAGCCCAAAGATGAGGCAGAGCAGCACCAGCAGCACATTCTTGCCCAGGCTCTCCTGCTTAGTCTGGGGCTGCTGCAGCAGATTCTCCAGCTCCCGGACATGCTGCTGCTTGAGCTTCCACAGGGACACAAGGATCTCCACGATGCCCACACTGAGGAAGACCAAACTCTCCAGCAAGCGCTGCTGGCCAGAGAGAAAGGCGGCGCATTCCGGCCCTCCATTGCCGGCAAAGCTGGGGTCCACCCCGCCATACATCCAGTCCAGGAGGTTGTGGAAGCTGTAGCGAGACATGGCGGGACGGCAACTCTTCTCCAGGAACAGGTAGGAGCAAGACGGAATCAAAGCCAAAATACTGCTCGGCTGACAAAGCACGAAACGCCAAGACGCTCCCGCTGCAGCCCTTCCTTGCCAGGCTCCGTGAGAAGCGGGCAGCTTTGCTCGGGGCACGGGCAGTTCTTCCCTTCCGCTGCCCGGAGGAGTCCCGCACGCAGCAGCCTGAGGAGAGGCAGAGGCCGCAGCTCGACGGAGCCTGCCAGCTCCAGATCCCCCGACCCCGGGCCCCCTCCTCTCCCCGCCCGGCTCTGCCGCCCCGTCCTGGGCTGCCCTCATCCGCGGCCAGCGCCGTATCCAGTCCCCTCACACCACCCCGCTGTCCCTCCACAGCCCCCTCCCCGCGCATTCCCCGTATCCGCGGTGCAGTACCTCCTCCGCGGGCGGGCGGGTGTCAGGGAGCGGCAGGCCCGGCGCCCCCGGCCATGGCGCCGGCTCCGACCCCGGCGAGGGGCGGGAAAGAGGAAGCACCACTACGCTCAGCGGCAGCGCCGGCACGGCCGAGACTCCGAGCCCGAGCGGGCGGGCCGCTCCCCGCGGCTGACCCGGCCCTTGCCCGACGCCACACCATCACCCCACCAGCATGCCTGACGCACGCCGAAAAATGGACGAGTTCCCCGAATTGGCTGCGCCCAGCCGCCCGCTCCTCCCTCCTTCACGGCTGCGCCCGCCTCCCTCGGCGGGTGCGCGCACCCCGTCCCCGGCTCCTCCCGCCTGCTGCCGCCGATTTCGCTCGGGTGCCCTCCTTCCTCCTGCACTTCCCCTTTATCGCAGCTGCCCGCGGTTCGGCCCCTCAGTGCCACCGGCTGGGAGGGCGGCAAGGACCAGGCCCAGCTCTGCACGCCCGTCAGCGCGATCCTGTTCGCCGACCTGATCGGCAGCGACCCTAACTCGATAAACGAGTTTTTCAAGTGCCATTGCAGCCGATATAGGTAGGTCGGCCGAGGAAGGGACAAACCCGAGCGGGGCTCCAGCTCAGCTCCGATCTGGACATGGGCAGGTGCCTCCAGCCAGGTGTGCCAAGTGTCTTACACAGGTGCCTGCAGCCAGGTGTGCCCAGTGCCTTGCACAGAGCGCAGACTCCATTTGTCTTTGTGCTTAGACTATTTACTGCCATGTGTGCTCTGTGCAGCAGAGTCCGGGTTTGATTCCTGGTTTGTGGCATTGTGAAGAGGTTGTATTGCAAATATGTAGCTCTGTGTCTGAAAGGCAAAGGTCTGTGGAGATCCAGAGAGAGTAGCAGGTTAAGGGAATATTTTCAAGGCAAACAGAGCCATGGACGTCCCCCTGGATCCCCTGGACATCTCCAGAGCCATGGAGAGCTGCCTCCTACAGATTTTATTTCACACTACCTTCATGCAGCACATCGCTCTCCCCATCCTGATCATTTCAGGGCTTTCCTTCTTCACAGGACAGCATTAGGACAGCACCATCACTGGCCAAACTGTTGAGCCTGATTAATTGAAAATAAAAGCTTAGTTCCACAAATAAGTTTGAAAACTCCAGATATCAGTACTGGGTGAGTCAAAGTGATTTCTATATAGACACAGGGGCAGGCTTTACCTGGTCTGTAAAGCTTGAGGCTGTATGTCACTGCCATTCTGCTGTGGAAGAAATTACTCCCTTTTTGGGAAAGAAGGGGTCCCACCAGGCTTTTCCAAAATCTTCAAGAACTCCTTTCCACAATTTGAGCTTAATAAGAATTCCAGAAAATGCTGTTTTTTCAGTCATTGCTGATTGATTAAAACGCCCATTGTTGATCTAAACCTGCAGCACAATGTTCCTCTGAATGCCTCCCCGATTAACTGGACACACACACACATACCTGCAACACCCTGCTTCACAGCCTGAATACTCAAAACAAGCAGTTCACCACTAATACCAATATTTGGCAGTTTTGTTCTTCATCCATTTCTAAGGTGCAGGATTACTATCCAAAAAGATACTCTATTTCTAAAACACAGGATTACTGCTCACAAAGCACAGAGTATTTTCTCTTAGGGGTCTACCAACTGGATTATTTGCTGCCATGAACAACCTGGGACAGATCTGTCCCTTTCCACTCCCTCAGTTACATACAAGAGAACTGCTACTACTGCTAGAAGCAATTCCAGGCAGTTTTATACCTGTCTCTGCATTTCAGTCTCTCACCTTTGGCAGTGTCTGGGGTCTGTTTCTTTGACTTCTTTCCTGAGCTTATCTTTGGTGAAGTGAAAAACCTTTTCCATTAGAACAGCAGTACACTGTCAGGTGCTGGTGTTTCAGATGTAGTGATTTATTTAGAATATGGCCTAGCCTCAAGAATATGAGGGCTTGGTTGGGTGGTTTGGGGTTGTTGTGGTTTTTTCAGAGACTGCCAGTGAAGAATAACTGGCTGAAAACATGAAAGTGGGCAGCATTTTGCTCACAAAAAAAGAGCATTTGCAAAATGACAGCTTGTTGTCCATTGAAGAGGAAGGAAAGAGAACAGCTAAATAAGGACAGAAGTCACGAAAGCTAAAGATTTAAGCAATCAATAGTTAAGACCTCATAGGAAGGAAGTTTAAAGGAAGGAGTTAAGAAAAGGAATGATGCTTTAGAAAATAATTCAAAGGGCCATTTATCCCAATTGTGAGTGGAACAGAAATAACAGTAAGCTTAGCTTGGCTACATCATGAGGTCTCTATTGACCTTAAGCACATGAAGAAAATACAAAGGGAGATGGGTCAAATCACTAAGAATAAGAAAGAAATACTAAAAAAGGTATTGCTGCAAAAAGATTGAACTGTCAAGAGCTACCATATAAAAACTGCTCTTTACATATATTTGTACTAAGAAGGATGTAGAGAAATGATTAATCCCCTACTCAACAGAGAAGAAAATCTATCAACAAATTATGAAGACAGCTAAAGGGATTGGTGTCTCTGTTGTATTAGACTTACAAAAAAGACCTTGCAAAAGCAGATAGTTGGGACTGGTGATGCTGAGAACAAAATAGCTCAGAGTAGGTAAAGAACAGATAAGGAGCATTCAGATGAACCAAATGTTTTCCGTTTGAGTCTAGTGAACGTGATTGAAAGACAGTTGAAGAATTAAGAAGGTGAATGAGATGCTGGCAAAACAGAAGAGGCAATTGTACATTGCTGTTATCAGACGGGGGGGTGGAGCCAGAGAAATACAACTCAATTTAAGTGTAACTAACTTAAATTCATTTAAAAATCCTTGGACAAATAAGCCTCATGAACTATTATTAGCACCTAGATGATCACCAGAGAACAACTGCAGTCAACATGGATCTGTCAAAAATAAATCACACCAGATAACTTGATTTTTTTCTTCCAATAGGGAACAGGCCTTATGGGTAGGACAGAGCCTGTTGTCAGCTTGATTATGTTTATGACACTTACTTGACATTTTCTTTAAAAAGTTATAGAAATGCAGTCTGGATAAATGTATTATGAGGTCTGTACAAAACTTCCTGCATAGCAAGGAGTACTTCACAGCAAGAAATAGTTCACTGACCAAAGGAAAGGATATATTGCTGGTTTTCTAGAACCTGTATTCAGTCTGGTTCTCTGTGTTATTGATATTATCAATTTAAATAATGGAACAGAGAAAATTCTTATTAATTTTGCAGGTGATGCAAAGCTGGGAGGAGGACAGAGAATTACATTTCAAAACATTTTTTGACCATTCAGGAAACATTTAAAATCAAGAGTAACTTTAAAATAAATAATGAAGATATTCAGTAAGATCAAGTAGCATCATAGTTCAGCACATTATACTGGTATAAATCATCTCTGCTTTTCCTTCTCCCCTTGCTACTCATTTTCTGCCTCACTGTCTTATGCCAGAATTAATTTTTCTGGGGCTCTGGTTGACTGTATGAGGAAGCTGATTAACTTTACAATTATAATTCCAGATTTAGGTGTAACTTGGAGCACTCTGCTGATGATCCTACTTCAGGTTGTGGCAATGGATGAGGTGACCTGCTGATTTCTTGTCTTGCTGTGATATTCCACTCATTAGAAAAAGGAACATGGTTGGTATAAAACTTAGTATCCTGGTACAACTGATACTTCTTTGCAATAACACAATATGGATCATTCATGTTCAGACTGTGATCCAAAGTAAATCCAAAAGATCTGGTTCTCTGATCTCAATCTGTTGGATGGCTTGGGCACAGTTACTTCATTCTCTCTGAGTTTCTTCAGCTTCTTTGAAAAGCACCCTGAAATCTGTGATAAACAATTTAGTATTATTGACTGAACACTAAGCTGTTGCATTTTTGTGTTTATTAACCATTTCTTCTCACCCTTTATCTAAGTTAGGATCTTACTAAGATCCACTGTAAACATATGTATCTCCTATGTCAATAGAAATGGTTTTCTAAAAGCAGTAATTTCCTGCAACTAAAATGTTTGTGAGAGCCTGAAGCTTGTTCTTGCATCTAGCATGAGACTTATTTTTCTGTCAGTGGCTTCTTTAAATATAAAAATGGTGAAATTTAATGTTAATCCCTGAAGAAATGCCAGGCCCTGGGCATACCAGGAATCCTTGACCACCCAGAGCCCCAGTCCTCTCCCAGGCTGAGCTTTAGGCAGATTCTGACCTCAGCTCTGGCCTTTGCTGTTCCTGACCTGTTGAGTGGGCTTCCTGGACTGACCCTGGACCTGACTTGTCCCCCCCTCACTTTCTTAGTGATTGCTGGACTCTTACAGCCCTTGTCACCATTCCAGCCCTGTTCTCCTGGCCTGGCTAGATCCTCTGGGATGAGCCCTTATTCAAGTCAGTGCCTCTGTGTGGTTGCCCTCGGCTCCTGGATCGCTCCTCTGTGGGGCAGCTCCACTCTGACAAGGTATGAGAGTTAAAGGCAGCTTATGTTCTCTCTGGAAAACAAAACTCTGCATCTTGTCTCTCTCTAATGTATCATTCGCAAATTCCATCTTAAGTGAGTCTGAAAGTAAAGGCAAGGCCTGAAATCTTGCATGTGGTAGATATCAACAAGCATCACAAGTTGGACTTCAAAGCAGAAGGAGTAAAAGACCTCAATTCTTATTCAAAAGAGCATTTAAATATCAGCAATGGAGAGATGGAGACATCAGAGTTTGGATCAGAAGCCAATTTTATTGAGTATACAAGGCATTTATATAGGGTTTTACTTTATGGCACTTTTATAGAGTTCTATTTTTGGTAACAATTTCCCGTTGGTTACTCATCACAACTTATCACAAAGTTTCACAACATGTTTCTTGGTTACTTCTTGCCCAGGGAGCATTTATCTGTGTCTATCTCTCCCACGGTTTCTGCTTGATCAGGCCTAAGATATCAGGCCCCTTTATCAGTTGCATTGTACTCTCTGTTTTATTCCCTATATTTAAGCACATGCTTAGCTTTAACCTGTCCTCAAATACTTTGAATTTAATTATATTGACTGAGACCCTTCCTCAGTATCAAGCTCTGTTGCTGTACTTTAGAAATGTGACTGTACACATCAGTGTGTAGTTACACCTGTAGATGTACTAGAGACTTTGTGCCCTTGTTGTATAGGAGGTATTATAAGAAAACAAAACAACAAGAACCCATGAGCTAAATGAGCAACAAAGCAAATTATATTTTAAGTCCTGAAATATTTCTGGTGAATAACAATATTCACAGATCTTCCTTGTTTGTAATTTTTTTTGCCTGAAGAACAGTACTGAGTACAGTCTGAAAATGCTTTGAACAGTCAAAATGAGACTTAAAACAGTTCTGGGCAGCACTTGCAGACTATGGGCATGAATATATTCAAGTTGTTTATGTAGAAAGCAACAACAGTTGTAAACCAGAAGGCCTGTTGCTTCACAAAACAGAAACCACAATCTCTTTGGCTTCCTACTTACATCCTACCTCTTTTCACTTTTCACTTGGCCTTCCTGTTTCATTCCTTGTAGCCCAGGAATTAAATCAAATATACTTTCCCTTCACAAATTAGGACAGTTGCTTCCCTACCAAGGTTGAATCTTCAGGAGTCTATACATCTACATCCTTCTTCTAACCTTATTTTCAATGTGCTTTTTGTTGTTTGGATGGCTTTGACACCCCAGGCTGAGTTCTACTAACTCCTCAGTGCTTTTATAGTCTTAAGAAAAATTTCTCTCATTTTATCCACTTTTCAGAAAGTAATTAAACCCTGGATCACTTGTGAAAGCAGTGGGGCCACAAGCAATGCTTTACTGGCTGTGGCAAGGGCTGATTACTTTCTTTGAACACAGGACATAGACTGTGATAGTCTGCTAGCAGTCAAACCCTGCTACTGGCTTCCCTGCGCATAGTGAAGCTGTAGCTAGGTATAGATCCATGTCAGGAGCATGCAGTGCACGTTTAGATGTGACATCAAACATTTCTAACTTGCTGCAGATATGAGGTGCTGGGTAAGGGCTCTACTAGCCTCAAGGGGCACCCTGAGAGTATCCCTGCCCCAGGAGGATCATCACCATGAGCTGCCATGAAGGACACCTCAGTGGTCTCAGGAATGCAGATACTTACAGCAAGCCTCTCACTACAGGGTGGATTTGTTTGTTCTTATTTTTTCTGTTGGCGTTTTTTTCCTCTTGCTACAAATTTAGGTTCATAGAGATTCTTCCATTAGTTATTCTGACTTCCTTTTATTGAGTCAGTTGCTCACATGGGTTTTTTATGAATTTAAAGAAAGGCTTGTGGTAGTATAATTGCTTATTTCCTCTCAAGGAATTTTCTTGAGAGAAAGATGGAAGTCTGTTGCATTTATCATATATCTCCCTGTCAGCTAATTTAGCTAGAACTTATGCTAAACAATACCAAAAAATAACTAAATGTCAGCTAGAAACATTCGAAATAGAAGTTTGAAAAGCATATCACATTGTCATGTTTTTAACTGGATGGACTGAAAATAATATAAAGCACCAGCAGAAACTTGCTAGATGACACTGCATGAACCAGCTTTTCACTGATTCACATTTCTGTCATGTTTGCACTATTAGATTTAGTTTTTCCCTAACATAAAATCCTGCATTATTAATAGACACAAAAAATAGGTGGATGTAAAAGCAGGGGAAAGTACAGAACTACCACGAATCAGCAAAGTTTGCTCTGAGATAAAGCAAACAGTTTATCTGCACATTGATTACTTGTGTTGAAATGAAGAGGTCAAACAGTATAGTCAGTCTGCAATACATGTGGAGAAGCCACCTGAAAAATGAAAATATTTCTGTGTAGTTTCATATGCTAAATGAGTAAACACAGTCTCTGAAGTTGTTTGGAGCTTGGAGAAATATATTTTTATTGAGTCTGAAAAAATGGATCTGCTATAAAACACATGTGTTCTTAAGAAAACTAAAGTTTCCAACCAGATATTCTCCTTAAACTTGAAGTACCTTGAGAACTAACAAAAAGATGACTGCTCTTTTCACACATCAGCAGCTAAACATTTATGCCTTAGAACGCTCCCTTTTGTGTTTGTGTCATGTGTTGTTTAGCCATTTTTCAGTTTTCAAGGCATGTGCTTTATTTTATGTCCAGTACTAGCCTCATATTATTGCTAAGTATAATAAAATGCATTTTACAAGGAACCATCCTAACTCTTTCTCTTGGAAGCTGAGCCTTAACAGCATTTCTCTCAGTCTCTAATTTTTTGTTAGAGCTCATTTAAGTTGTGACTGGTATATGTAGGAGGTCCATTCTAAATCTACATAGATATGCAGGTAGAAGAATGTGTGCTTTCTGTTTTTCTTCTTTTTTCCATAGTTTATTGAGCACCATGATGAATTACTGAAAACCCTTTTGGCTACAACTGAGTTCTTACTTTTAAAACTAAGAATTAATTTCAGATTATGAGACACTGTCACTATTTATGAACCTCAACCTGAGAGATTCAGAACACTGTGTCTTCCCTACCCTTCTATGTAGAATTTACTTCTGTTATTAAAACCACAGTGATATTTGGTGTACAAATTCAGAGAACTGCTATAATTTAACATAATGTAAAACAAATGTAACGGCAGTCTCAGAAACATGAAAGGTGGGAAGGAGAACTATAACATGGTGTAATCTCTGGTTAATTAAATTGTATGAAATTTGTACCATTTCATTCTATCATAGAATATTATGTGGCCAGGTCTATTATGTTATATAATTGTGTTATAACAGTGTATTTTTATGTCTTGTGATATTTGGGAAAGAGGTGTTGGATACCTCAGCTTTACAGTGAGTGATCAAGCAGTATCCATTTTTCACAGAGATTTCTGAGCCAAACCTGGGTTCTGTTAGAACTTCCCAGTATTTATTAGCATGCACAGGTATCAGTCACGCACTTGAACATTTCTGTGAATATAACCCCTGAAACTAGATGCTTTAAAATACCAAAAAGCTGCTCTTATACCTTTGTATTGGGTTTGCATAACAAGGCTTTGGTAGTTGAGGGGGCTAAGGGGTGGCTTCTGTGAAGCTATCAGAAGATTCCCTTGAGGTCCAACAGAACCAAGGCTGTCTGGCTCCAGGACAGACCCGCTGCTGGACAAGACTGTGCCCAGCACCAACAGAGACAACAGCCTGGGATAACAGATTTCAGAAGAGGCAATAACCCCTGTGCAACTGCAGTGGAAGAAAGAAGTGAGAGAATAAGTGAGAGAAACAACTGCAGACAGTGAAGAAGAAGGTGATGGAGCAGAGATTCCCCTGTAGCCCGTGGTAAGGACCATGGTGAGGTACGTCCTTAGTGTGTCTTAATAAGTTATTGAGGAAAAGTGGGTATACTGGCATGTTTTCTGTGCAAGCTAATGCATTTCACAAAGAGTAGGAGCCTCACACAGGACACAGGTCATGTTTAAGTGCTTTGTTACAGAAGGTTTAACCATTTCATGGAACAGTCTGGAATGAGCCGCGAGCCCTCTGGTGGTTGCTCACCCCCTGAAATTCTCATCCCAATGCTCTATAACTAATATAATAACCCACACATACACACTTTGCTTCCAGTAGCAGTGCAAGTCTTGTTGGTTTATCCCTTGAGAATGTTGCTATGACCACTTTTCTACACAAAGGAAATGAAATATTAACAATCTACTATTAATCAGGCTGAGAGAGTTGGGAGTGTTCAGTCTGGAGAAAAGAAGGCTCCAGGGAGGCCTTAGAGCACCTTCCAGTGCCTAAAGGGGCTCCAAGAGAGCTGGAGAGTGAGTTTTGACATGGAGTGACAGGACAAGGAAGAATGGCTTTAAACTGAAAAAGAGCTGGTTTACTAGGTAGAAATTCTTCTCTGTGAGGATGAAGCAGCCTGATCTGGTGGAAGGAATGAGATTCCAACCCTGGCCAGTCTATGATTCTATGTTTCTATGAACTGAACTAGTTCTATTTTAACAATATATGACACACCTGCATGAGACAAAATACTCTTCTATAAGGGAGTTTTATTTTAAATTCCAAGAATATATGCCTGTTTCTGAAAAAGGGATAATGGCCATGTGGTCACTGAGATCTTGGCTGAGGCCTAGGCACACCAAGCATTTTGATAGAACAGAGATTAGGAAAAGGAGTCAGTGTTTGCAGGAAGGAAGGCAGGAATTGTGTTCTCATGTTGATTCTCAGATGAGATGGGGTAGAAATGAAATAGCTCTAAACTGCAGCAATCACTGGACTGATATTTCGTGATAAATAACTTGAATTAAGTTTTCTTGAAATATGTAAGGATTGCACTTATTGTAAAGGAGGTGATGTTTAAATATAAGAGAGTTTTTTGGTGTTCTTTGCTGAGGCCAATGTAATGCACTGTGTTTGAAGGAAACAAGAAAATATATATCTCATGCAGATTTAATAGCTTATGTTCTCATCTTGGTATCCAGATGAATCACATCATCATTGGCTCCTTTATTCATTCCACATCAGTGGATTGCTGCTAACAGTTTCCAGTAATAGAACAGGGGATGCAAAAGAGTTTTTCAGGTCTATGATTTCCAGATAGCTCAGCCCCCCTTAGGCTTTTTCATAAATCTTAAAAATATTTGCCACAGAGCTTTCTGTATTTATCAGGATTCATGGCTTGTGTACATGTGAGCATTTTCATATGTTTCAGAGCTGGGGACTGAGTTTTCTCCTGTGGCTGATTACTGGGAAGATTTCTTTCACAGTCCCAACCCTGACACAATCCCTTCTTGCCTGGATGGGAGGTCAGTGCTACGGTACTCAGTACAACTTGTTACCCAGCATATCATATGGACTCAGCAACAGATTTTTCTGTTTATCCAGGAGCATGTAATTGAAAAAGTTATCCAAAGAAGGGGGAGAGAAGAATAAAACTCTTTATATTCCAGCTTAAAACATTTCAGGCTATTCCTGTTTTTCAATCTGTTTGCTGCTGTTTTATTAAGTCCAAAGAGCACAAATGGCTACTATATAAGCTAAGAAAATTCTAGAGGTTCAGCCACATAAACAGAACAAAGTACAGTTTTCTCTTTAAAAGATTCTTTAAAATCTTCATCACAATACTACTGCATGCCTTCTCTTATTTCTGTAGTGTAGTGAGATTCTAGGATCTACAAATTAGTGAAACAAGGATATTTTAAAAATACTTGGTATCTATATAAAGTCTGCTTTTCTTAAAACAAAACGAAACAAACAAAA
>VZTT01045225.1:3729-35564 GCA_013400855.1 Buphagus erythrorhynchus
TCAGTTTAAACAATGCTGACTCCACATCACAGAAACAAGATGTGGAGTTCAATCCATAAAACCTCTTTTTTTTCCTCCCTTCACATCCCAATTAACAGGGCCTTAATTTCAACACCAAAGGAACACTCATTTCAAATGAGACACCAGGGAATGCTATATTTTGGAGAAAGGCATGGAGGGTTTGGGGACAATGCTCTCAAAGCTTTCTTTTGCCACACTCCACCTCCAGCAGCTGCATTCGTAACACAACCAGGACAGCCTCATTTTACTTGCCAAGGACGACAATCACCAGTTTACAAACCACAAGAGAAAATGGCCACATAGACAGCTCAACCACCCTGTAATTCACCTCTTTATCTCCTTTCTGGTAAGGAAACACTCATGAAACTTGCAAAACCCAACGAGAAGATAAACCTCTAAGGCAGCACTGGAAAATCTTAAAGATGTGACAAAACAGCCTTCACCAATGTCTCACAATCCTAGCCACTATCAGCTCTTCAGCAGAATAAACGTCTCAGCTCAAATACACAGGAAAAAGGTAATGCTTTGGGAATTATAGTAAGTAGGTTTGCAGAGCACCCTGCACATGCTACCACATCACAGGGAAGATTAAAAAGACAGAAACCAATGCTGCTTCAGGACAAGCCCATGCTTGAACAGCTCCAGCCCTTCCCCCAAAAGCCAGTGCTCTGGCAGGTCGTGAGAAAGCCTTGACTGTCTCGCCCGAAGTCTCTGTATCCGCCCCCGGGGAAGGAGGAAAAACAGGCTTTCCACCTCTCAAGATGATGCCAAGAACAACAGTGTGCCATTTAGAGATCAGGGCAACAAAGGTTGTGAAGGGACACAAGCAGTGAGTGCTCCTTCCAACACAGACCTCAGTCTCTGCAACAGCTAATTACAAACATGCCAGCAGAATTAGAAGGTGCAGAGCTTAGACACAAACACTTCCTAACCAATGCCTTCAGTAAAACGAGAAGCATACCTCCTGATGGAAAAAAACGTGGCAACACAGGAAACTGCCATCTGAATGGGCTGACAGTACAGTGTGCCTGGCTACACAAGCAGCCAGCTCAGATAAAAGAACACCACAGAGCACAACTAACCCTCCCTTCTCACTTGCCCCAGCTGCACAGGTTCTTTCAACTGAACACTGTTTTGCAGGAGCAGACCATTGCTATGACCACTTTGTCAAAATATCCTTTGCAAGCTCAGCACGGTGGACGCTTGGCAAAGAAAGCTGCTTTGTTGTCTTCCAAGAGCCTTCTCAGCAATTGCTTTCCAAGAGTCATCTCACTAATTGCCTTCCATTAGCTTCAAGTCAGACAACTTTTCTGATGAACCTTCCTGCTCCACAGGCTTGCCATGCAGCCAAACTGAAATAACTTAGTACTCAGGGCAGGGTAGAAAGCTTTGCTGTTTTTACCCTTTATGAGATACAGCTATACCACTGCAGGCATATTTCACCCCCATGAAGTCCTCCCCTGAGCACCATCTAGTAACAAACTGTTGAGGGAAAAGCAATATGCATCAAAAGAATCACTTCCATACCCTGGCAGTCAGAAAGCTGCTGGACATAAAGTCCAACATCTCAGTCTCCATCATCTCAGTCCAACGTCTCCCTTACTCTAGCTGAGGTTTGAGGCTATTCTCTTTGTTTTCTATTCTAGAAGTTTCTAGATGTCAATGAACATATTTCAGCATTCATTTTATGCCCCAAAGCAAGAATATGCAACTTGCCAAGCTGAACAAATGAGGTTTTTTAAAATACTAAAATTCACAGCATTCAGCTGCCTCCAAGTACTCTGCTTCATCCTGTAGCTGCAAGTGCAGCAACTCAAACACCTGAGTGTTAACTTCAAGTCCATCAATTATTTAAAACTCCTTTCAAGAGATACTCAAGAATCAATTATTTAGTCTTTGAGCAGGAAATAAAAACCGCTAAAAGAGGAAAAGAGATTTCTGGAAAGGGCTGTTGGGCCACATGAACATATTTAGGGTTGTACACTAACAACCTGCCTGAAACAGAATGAGAACGCCAAAATAAAACAACCCCTAAAGCCAAAAGCCCACGTGCACACACAAGCTCATTAAGTGCCTGAGCCAATTAGTGCCAAATAGCCCCAATTACATCAGGGGGCTTCAGGACAGGTCTTCCCATGGAAGACCTTTAGCAGTTTGGTATAAATGCCTGTTCTCTAGCCCGGGAGCATAAAACAGAGAGAAGCTCTCTTCTAATACCACAGAAGCTCTTTTACAATACCAAAACAACTTCCAGCAATGCTTACTACAAAGATCAAGGGGAAGCAGAGCCCTGTGTTTATTACACCCTTGCCTTTCCCACTCAGATTTATGTTGCAGACAGGTAGAGATATTACAAAAGAATGGTCTTAAAAAATACAGTTTAGGCCCTGCTACTCTAGCTGAGGTAGCAGTAGCTTGTAAGTTCCCATAAGAAAGAACAAGAGGAATGAAAAAACAGTTAACACAACAACCTATTCTGGTAAAAAAAATAAGTTTGCACCTGCATAAACAATAGATCTGTCCCATGAGAATCAGTGAACAAATTATGTAAACTAACCAAAAATAGAGAGATTTGACAGACATATACCCTAGCCATTTACCAACCAATAAACTGAGTACCAGTATATTTTTAGCCAATTAGATCTAACACAGTGCATTCTGATATTTCCTATAAATAAGAGCTTTCTGAATAAAGAATTGGCTATTCTGCATGAAGAAACCAAGTCCCATCTGCTCTTTACTGCAACAGGTTTAGCTTAGGGATGAGGACAGGCCTAAGATTTTCAGCTTTTGCACAACTTCCGAAGACAATGACACAAAGAGCTTTTACCCTAGAGAAGAGTAGAAATTCTTCCTCACTCACGTGTACCATATATAAACTGTGCTACAGTAAAAATGACAAAACACTGTTGCTTGGCCCCCAAAGAGTTGAAGAAAGACAGGAAACACTGAAGCAAAACAAGTGCTGATTCCTTCCCCCCGCCAAATGGGCTGAGGCACAGTTTGAACAGAAAAGAAAATAAACTTATTTTTAAACCCAGTTAAGAGCCTTGGGCTTGGATATAGTTCATATTGTGGCCAGCATATTTTATTTTCATTTGTTAAAGGCTTCCTGCACAAGTGATAACAGAATTCACATGAATAATCAAGTAGAGTGGTTCTTCTCTCTGAGGGCTTCAATTCTAAGACTTATATCAGATTGGCCAAAAGGTTTAGCAAAAGCCTAGCCAGTCAAGGCAGTGGTTTCAACTGCAAACACCACAATCTCTTACACAGTCAATTTTTAAGGATCACCACTTTTGCAGGTGACCCTCAACACATGCACTTTGTTATTATCCTCACCTGTGACATTCCCAAAATAGAAGAATTTGCCCAACGATTTTTCAGCTGACTGACCATCTGAAAGCAGATTTTATCCAGAATATAGTTGTTTTACAACACCAAAAAAAAACATTTAAACATGACCTTCAGCTATAGTAAAACAGTACATTTAAAATTGAGCCATCAGAGCTTAGACATTTCAACCCCTCCCCTTCATTTTAGATTGCTAAATCAAAATTCAGATTCCTGTATTCTTGGGAAGATCCAAACCATTACTCTTCAAAACCCACACATACCTAACCTTGATAAGCTTTAGTCTGACTATCTCTGATGTTGTTCTTAACCTTTAGGAGATATTTTTGTCTCAGCACGAGCCAAAGGATCACGGAGAAGGATCCTGTTCCTGCCCAAACTGTGCCGGGGGCTGAAGGCAGCATCAGTAGCTCCATCCAAGCCACCAAGAACACAGCTTTGGAAGAGACAGAGACTTTAGGACAGGGCCATACCAGAGAGGAAGACACATGACCATCCTTTGCATCTAGAATATAACCTCTGCATCTAGAAATAACTTCTGCTTAATTCCCCTTTAGCAACAGCCCGCACCATTTACTGTTTGAGGGTCTAATTTACTTTATCTGAGCTACTTCAGCTTGAAGCAAAATGAGAACCACAGCATGTTCATTGATTTTGTGAATTGCAGCTGTCTTAGCCTTAGAAATGCACCACAGGTGGCAAAGTATGAAAGTCTGTTCTACCAAAAAACAGGAAGTTTAGACACAAGAACCCACAGTGCAAAGCAACACGGCAAGGAGAGCTCACAAGTGACAGAAATCCGCAGATTTTTCCATACCACACCCAGGTGAAGCTTTTTGTAAAAGCAAAAAAAAATAAAAGCAGGATCTGTGGAACTGTTTTGACAATCACCCTGTGAACTCCACTTCCCCTCACACACCCCCCAATGAGACTCCTGAACTAATACAGGGAGATCAAAACAAGAGTTTAATTTATTCACACTTATCAGCGCTCAAACTGCGCCACACCTAAGCCACAATGAGAAACTTGATAGACTATGAGAATCAATTGTAGCAGTCTGTCAGAAAAATTCCTCTTTTTTCCAAACACTAATTTAATAATAGGTAATGGTACACTTGTAGCCACCCACTAAAGCTTCATAAACTAGATAAAAATACCCTCTAAGAAAATCAGAGGTCAGCCTCAAAACAAAGCAATCCAATATTCCTCAGTTATTCATTAGAAACAGACAATAAACTCATTCATCATCCAGATATAACCAAATTCATAAGACACCATGTTGACAATTTTCTTGCTACACCCAAGAGCAAAAAGTCATGCCTTCAATACCCAGGAAAGCATCCCAATTAAACAGCATCTTAAAGCTCAGAGCAAGGACTTTTTATGGTCCTTTCATTAAGTATTACAAGGCCTAACGCTAGTAAAATGCAGCCCAGAACACACCCCCTTGCAGTCCTGTTAGGTATGTTACCTAGGTGAAGGCTCTGCACAGACACTGCTCCTAGCAAAAAATCACACTTTTTCTTTCTTTTCTGCCACCCTCCTGCTCCCTACAAGGAGGCAGGAAGGACAGGAAAGAGGCCTTAAACAGGAAACAGTAAGATTAGCTTGTCTACAATGCACTGAATGCCAGGGAAAGCCTGTGCCCAGAAACAAGAATAAGACTTAAGTGAGGTTTTCTTCTGATTTGGGGACTGCAGATAACGCTACAACACAAAGGAGGCTACAAAGGAAGTAAACTGGATCAACTTACACTACAAAAAAAAAAAAACCAAAAACAAACAAACAAGCAAACAAAAAAAAAAAACGGAGCACACCACCCAGCTTTCCATGACTGCAATTTAGACCTAGACTGCACCTTCAGCAAGTCCACCTGGGAACAAGATCAACAAACATAAAATGCAAACTGTGTAACTTACTTGCATGTTGTTTTTTCAATATAAATGCACTTCTAAACTTTTGGAAACCTATTTCTAAAAATTCCTGTTTCAGTGGGTTTATAGTTTTGAGCAAGACAACCTTCTAAAGACAGGCAACAACACTATATTCCATCCTCCAAGAACAGAGCTAAAAGGATAGAGATCACACCCTAAAAGTACTTTCTTCCAGTGTCATTAACCAAAGGATAAAGAACACCCTCTACCAACACCAAGTGTCCTGAATTCCTGTGAAAAAAAACAAGACACACAAACCAAGCCAAAAGCTGCAAAGTAGTTTCTGCCACAGCTCATTCCTACTTCACACCAATGACTAGACTTGAATTCCCATCTGAGCCCTTCTGTCTGCACAATTCTTTTGTCACGAAGATAGTGCTAGCACCTCAACCTTCCACACCAAAGCACTTCAAGTTTCACACGTTTATTGTGAGTATAAAGTGTCTCAGTACTGACGCCTTACTCCCTGCAGGAGACAGCCAGGAAAGAGATGGATCATCTCACCAGAGAGCACTTACGAGCAAGACACACCCTGTGCTTCCATTCTCTAGGAACTGCTTTCCTTCCATTTTATCCAGAGTTCTAGGTCACAAGGCTTATGTCACTGTAACAAGTAAACAAAAACCCAACCAAACTAAAAAGCAGCGCTAGAAGAACTTTGTCCTGCCAGTTTTTTTAAAACATCCTTCACACCTCCACCACTACCTCCTTGGAAGAGCCGCTAAAGAAAGGAAAAACCACCCAAACAAGTGGCTTCTTTTACACCATAAGTTAGATTCCTTTGTGGAGTTTTATTTATTTATTTTTTAATCCAGAATGTCTCAAAATGAAACCACTAAGTCAACACAGAGCACGGAAGGTAAAGCAAGAGCCGGAACAGAACTGACCACGGAGCATCACCTCTGGTACCCCCGCGCTCCACAGCCGGGGCTGTCACGGCAGGAGGCTGAAAGGGTGTCAGACAGGTCCCTCACTACCACAGCCTACAGGCAATTAGTTAAAATATTTTCAAAATTAAGTTACGGGCCTCAATCCTTACACCCACGGCGCCGCTGCTCCCTCTAAGCAGCCTGGGCTCAGGGCAAGGTCTGGCAGCAGCCGGGGCGGCGGCGGACAAGGAGCGGGCAAACTCCGGCTGCAGCATTCCGAAAGGCCTTTTTATATTATTTTAATTTGTATTATTATTTTCCCCCCTCGTGGCACCTCAACGAGACAAGCCAGCGTGAGCTCCCAGAGGAAGCCTCGCCCGGCCTCCCGGGTTTCCTTTAGCGGACAAGGACAATGGCAGGGGCTCGCCGTAGCCCCGCGCCGCCGGGAAGCTCGGGCAGCCGGAGGGCTGCTCCCGCCCGGCCCCGGGGATGCTGCAGGGAACAGACTGCTCCGGGGAGAGGGGGCAGGAATGCCGGCGCTGCAAGGCGGGGAGAGAAAGGAGCACTCCGGAGCACGGCACGACCCCCGGGGCAGGCGGATGCCCGGGCGGGGCGGCAGGGACTTACCGGGGCAGAGCCTGCTCGCTAAGTTTCGCCGAGCTGGGCGAAGGGCGAGGCGGCAGTGGGCGTAGGCGGGGGTCCCTCCGCTGCCTCGGCTAGTCCATGGACATGGACACGGCGGCGCCTCTGCAGCCTCCTCCGCCGTCAGTCAGCCCCGCTGGTGAGCCAGGCGTGCCCCAGAGCCGAGCCCAACCGAGCCGAGCCGCCCCGCCGCTCTCCCGCCGGGCCCAGGCAGCGCGGAAATGAATGTCGCGGCCACGCCCGCTCCGCACGCAGCCGTGCTCCACACAAAGGGGGCGTGCAGGAAGCCCGGCCCTGCCTGCGGACCCCTCGGCTTCTCCCGCTGGGACCCGCTGGCAGGCGTTCCCGCTGGCAGGCGTTCCCCTCGAACACCCCCGGGCCGGGCGGAGGCTGCGGGCCCCAGCGGCCCCCGCCCCTCACGGTCCCGCCCCGCAGCCCGGGGAGCGCGGCCCCTCGGCGGGGCCCGCGGCTCTGTTACCTTGGGCTCGTTCTGTGGCCGCGGCCCCCGGCCGGCCCTGCGGAAGGGGCTCAGCCCTCAGCGGTGCCTCGTTCCGCCGCAGGGCTTCGGAGCACGAACCGGCCTGCCGGGGACAGCACACGCTGGGCGGTACGGCACGGCCGAGCCTACCTGGAGAGCCGGAAGGCGAATGAAAGACATTAAATAAAACGACCCCCAGGAGTATTTTGAGTCCTCAGGCGCGCCAGGGCTTTTACAGCTCCCAGGAGAGACACTGAGGAGAGAGAGGGCTGAGCTGTTGAAACCCGTGCAGTGAGCAGGTGATGGCTCCCACCTGAGGCAGCACCGCCGGGCAGGATGGAAATGCTCCCCTGGCTCCCAACCTCCACGCTCTCCTTCTGTTCCCTTTCCACACCTTGAGATCTCTCTGGACGCAGGGAAACATTTCTGTCACCTTCATTCCCTTCCTCAGATATAGAGCAGAACTAATGTCTTCAGTGTCTCGCTAACTATGAAAATACACTTGTGTGCGGGAAGGCAAGGCCAAGGGAGGTAGTGCAGCACCACGCGTGCTCTTACAGGCTGCCTCACATTGTCTGCACTTCTTCACCTGCTCCAGCCCTTGGACTTTGAGGAATTCCTCATTCCTCCTGGATCAGGAGCAAGCCCGCTCACAAAGACAGCAGCAATCGCACAGAAATGAAAGGAACCGTTGAGCAATCGAACAGTGTGAGCTTAGCACTTCTCAAGTGTGCTAATTCTCCACTCATCAAAGCTGACAACCAAAAGCGTGCTGGAATTAATGGCAAATGCACGGTTCCCCTCACCCACGCCCTTCTGATGTCTGACAAAGCAGATACACACCAGTGTGTCACCCACTCGCCGCTCACATGATCAAGATTCCTTCTCTTTTCCCACATGCAGTTGTTTAAATAAATGGGGGGTTGGGTTTGGTTTGGGTTCTTGTTTGTTGTTGGTTTTTTTTTAAAGGGAGGGGGAGTATTTGCCAGCCTCCCCCAAGCTTGCTCAAGACTTCTTAGGAAACCAAAGCAAAATTGAGCTGAGTGTTAAAGCTGACAGAAGCAGCCAGAAGAAATACCGGAATTTTGAGTAGAATCTAAGAGGGGAAGGGGAGCTCGGAAAGGTCACTAGATTATCGGATGATAAGAAGAGATCCTTTCTCCATCTCAGAAGTACTGAAGTAATCTCACAGAAGAGCACTGAGTCACGTCTTCAGAAAGTCCAGAGCCAAGGCAGGAAGCTCTAGTATGCTGATCATGTAAGAGATAGGACGATGGTGCAATAGTAACTGCTAAGATTCAACGGGGAAAATGGGAAATTTCAGGGAAATTCAGCAGCTTTAGGATGTAAGGACTGTGGAATTAGGAAGGGCATTTGTCGATAAAATAAGGTTCTCTTGCAATTTACCATTTGTAAAATGGTTAGTGTTAGCAGTTGACAGCATAGTTGAATTGACTGTGTTCACTGATAGCATGGAGCTGGTTCGAACAGCCTCTCTGTGTCCCATTTATTTGCCTTTGACATTATCTCCACAGTGCTTCACTGTGTTGCCAAGAAAATTGGAGTAAAAATCTCATCCATCACAGAAACCATTAACTAAGTGCTAGGGCAAATTGGAACACTCTTAAAAAAGACAGTCACTTCAGCAGTAAGAAGTGTAATAATCCTGCAGGAATTAAAATAGGAAATCCAAATTTTTAAGTGCACATGTGCAGGCACTCATGTATGGTTTGTCAATGCTATTTTCCTCTGACTACTGCAAAACGTTTTTTCTAAAATTAATGAAATCATCATGAGCCATTGCTGGTGGAAAATGCCCTGACCAGAGCTGTTCACCACTGTAAATGTTCAACATTATCACAAAATACCATTTTTCAGTGTAAAAAAAGTCTATTTATGGAGGGAGGCATCCAGAAATCAGAGTTATAGTTTGAATTGTCATGTGGTTTTGGTAATTATGAGGTTAAGAGAGAGGAGTGTGCAAGGAAACAAAGCCCACAGAAGCTACTGCGAGATCTTAAGCAACTTCAAATACGAAGAAATCAGTAGCTGGATCTAAAAGAGAAAGAAATATTTTAGGGAAAGCCTTTATAACACATTCGAGATCGATTAGAAGAATAATAAATTAGGATGGAACTGGTCAGATACCCAATAAAATTGGAGGGGATCAGGCTAGATCAGTGATTTAAGTTTGTCCTCAGTCCCAGAGCGTTTTCCCACCCCCCTGCTGTTACCAGCGGCTGTCGCACCTCTCTGCTCCGGTCCCCTCGCAGCAGCCACGCACACTCCGGCAGGAGCAGAAATTAGTGCCACAAAAGCGCAATAGGTTACATTTTGTAAGTCTTGCAGTGAGTCTGTTAAAAATTTATTCCCTCCACTTAGAAATATCTATATACCACAGACCGTGTCAGTCAACACAGTATATCCTGCCTCCAAGTTTCTTATTCTTAAAAGGAAAACGTCCATACAAGTAAAAAGATCGCAGGAATAGATGCCTTTTCCAAAAGCTTTCTTCCAGCCGAATCGGACCGTACAGTGCTCTGTTCCTGGAACCTGTTAAGCAAATCTTCTGCTGCAGAAAACCCCTGGAGTTCATTGCTCTCACCTGCACTTTGGCTGTGTAGCAGTGACATCCAGCGGTGCAGAAAGAGAAACTAGTCTTTTTTTTTTTTTTTTTTTTTTTTTTTTTTTTTTTTTTTTCCTACCACAGTGCACCACAGGAAACGTTTCAGAAAAGGGCAGGGATCCCTTGGCATTCCCGTCTCGTTGTGGATATTCGCGAATGGCACCAAGGGCAGGCAATCTGACAGCCATGGGAACAGATAACGCACATGGGGAAACAAAAACGCAGAACCAAAACCACCCTCTGGGCCAGACCATCTTTCTAATGGCCCTAAAAGGATACTGCAAATAGAAAATGCAATTGGTGATCCCTAAAGTCCAAATAAAAAGCACTTTTCTGTATTACACCTACATCGTTGACTTCACAGCATTTTCATGCTGGAAATATTTTCATTAACCCCAGTCATGTGCTGAAAAAAAGATAAATGAGCTGACAAATAAGGAAAAGTTGAATCAAGAGAAATTACTATGACAGAGTTTTGTTTCTCAAGCCCTATCCTTGCACTTTGTGCACTTCCCCACTGACCTGATCCATCTTCAACCTTAAAGATGAAAATAAATGGAATATCATACTGCATGGGTGCAAAATGCACATCCCAGAATAACAAACTTTTAATTATTAGTTTCCAGTAAGCAACGGAGTGTTAAAATATGATGAGATAGTTGATGTGCTGAAAGTGATTTAGATTTTGGGTACATGTCATGTTAAAAGAAAAAAAAAACCATTAAATGCATACAAGGAACTGGGCCAGCAGAGGTAGCTGTTAGCACAACAAAATCAACAACTGTATTTTTTTTTTCAGTGAACATTCTAAATTCAGTCTGCAGTATTGGAAATTCACTTAGATTTAATTTATTCCCCATTTACTATTTTGCTCTAATTTTAGTTATTTGGGTTAGCCTGTTTCCAATGGTAATTATCTGTTCCTAGCTCCTATGTGCCACCTATTTTCAATCCTTCACATTTTTGTCAATATGGGGTTCAGAAAGGATGAGTCAACTCCAAAGAATCCCAAGGTTGGCTTGAAAAAATAATCAGATTTATCGATAACAATTTTTCAGAACAATTTGAAATGTCATTTTCACCTTCTAGGGCTCCAAATGTTGACTTGATTTCTGAAAGACAGGGTTAGAAAACTTTGAAATGCAAGTAAGCTTATATAACTTTCAAACAAGAAGTGCACTAACTGTTTACAGGAAATAATGCTGTTCAGAGCAGGAAAAGACCTCAGTCTGATATGGTTTCTGTATACATCCCTCCGGGGAATCTGACAGAACACAGAACTTTCAGTTTCCATGAGTACTTTAATAAACTTTAAAAGACTTCATGGGCCTTTCTCAAAATGTTTTTACACTATAGGAACACTTCAAGCATGTGGTAGTGTTAGTGTTTTATATGTTAGACAGCCATTATATTTCCAATGAACATTCCAAATGCTGGACAACATAGCTTCCTGCTTCTGTTTCCACTCCCTCTGGGCAGGCTGGGAGCAGGGCTGCAGCCCCATGGCATCCTTGCCATCATCTGAGGCTCCCTGCAGTCTGACTGGGCAGCCAGAGCTGACAGAGTGGGTGGCATTCAGCTGCTTGTACACAAAATTGTAAAGAGATACTTTCCAGATTCAGCAGGTTCTACAGGCACTTCACTTTGTCTTCAATTTCTTGGAATTTATCTGGCTTCCATCCCATTCTCCAAGGACTGTTTATGCCTTTCACATTTCATGTTTATGTGAAATGCACAAACAGCCCTTGGGACAAGGCCTGAAATGCAGGTCTAAGATCAGTACCTCCTTTGCTGGTCCTTGTGCAAGATCTGCTCTCTGGAAATGGCAAAGCTTTCTATTTCCCATGGAAAAGAGAACTCAGAACTCTACAGAAGCCACCATCCAGAATACTCCTGCTGTAAGATCATTGTTATTAATTAGCCTCTTGCAACTACAGGAAACTGTAGCTCACACCCATTGCTTTTAGCATCTCTTGTGTTTCCTACCACTTGCACTCCCAAGTATCCACATGCAGACTGCACACAAGTGGACGCTCACACAATGCTCTGAATCTTTTAGGGCCCTTGTGTCAGCACACAATGCCAGTACTGCCTTTCAGGGGTAAAACCCAGGAAAAGAATCCCTCAGGCACAATTCTTTATTTCATGGTTTTCTGCACCTGTCCATGGCTCTGAGGAGAGCCTCTATAGAGGAAATCCATATCACAGAGTCAATTTGCTGCTGTACTCTCCAAATCCTGTTCCTTCCTCCATCCCCCAAAACAGTCAAACACAAATTTCAGCTGACAGTAGCATACATGAGTCCAATTTCTATTTAGTTTCCAAATGAAACATGAATCACTCAAAATCCTCACTTCTAGTGTTCCTTCTGGGAACTACGAAGAACAGACCCTGAAGAGCATATAAATATTTTTTGTTAAACTCAGTTTTACCTGGACATAAATACTAAGAAAAAAAGGTCAGCATTTCATCAGAAAATTTTTTAAAAATAATCTTAAATACAAAAAGGAACCTGCCCTTGAGCCACAATTATCTTTCTTGCAGGGAATCACATGGACTTAGAAGATCTAGAGCCAGTAGTGAACTAACAAGAAATTCACTGTGCAGACATAGTGGTATGTCTTGAATGCAAAATCTCAAGAGTTTTGACGGGGTGTAGTCTTCTAGAAACACAGATATATTTACATGTTAATGAGAAAGCAAAAACCAAAGGCATTTCATTTACATTAAGTTTTATTATCTTTTCCCCTCAGCTGGTACTCCATTACTACAGCCTTAGCAGAGTTGTGTTTCCCTAGGTAGACAGGTTTTCAGCTGACTGTCTCTGACTGAAAACATCCAGGCTAGGTCAGATTTTAGACCCAGCCTTTCATAAATACAGTCAGATACAAAGGACCAGTCAAAATCCTGACCACCTGAAAGGCTGCAAAGGAACCAAAAACAATCCAAGAGGATTTTCATCATCTTCTGTGTTTGAATAGAGAACCTTTCCTGTGCATTCATCCCTAAATAGTTAAGCAATTACGCCACACATTCAAGACATGGATACATTCTACATTTCAAGCTCTAATCAGAAACATGTGCAACTGTTTTTCCACTTATGAAGCTTGTGGTTTTATCTTCTCAGCAGCTTCAAGGACAGATGGAAGGCTGACTTTATCTCCAAATTCTTTCTCACGATGTTCCAGTAGAACACCCTAGTCAAAGACACAAGAGAGAAATTCAGACATGTCTCCCTGCAAAAGATCCGCTGCCCAACCAAACAACTTCAGGAAACAAACTTCTGATTTACAGAGAGGTAAAAGCCTCCTAGATGGCCTGCAGTACCTGTCTTCCTGCCCCAATCACATATACACCTCCCAACGTGAATCCTTCTCCTTCCAGATTTCCACTATATCCACTTCTCCAAGCACGGAAGAAATTTTGCCAAACTCCCAAGCGGAAAAAGCCTGACAACATCATTTTTCGTCTGCGTGGACCATAAAAGCCTTTCTGCAGGGGAACAGAAAATATGTCAGCAAACAAAGGGAAAAGGACTTTTCATTCATGTGGATTTTAAGCTCATCCACAAGTATTTAAGCCCCACATATACCTACATCCCCACTGCTGACAGCAGTGGTGCTTTGTGATAAACATTTTTTTTGGTCAGTTGGTTGTTGGGTTTTTTTTTTAAATTCAGCCTGATTCTTTCACACAGCAGGGGAGAGAGATAAAATAAAAGGATCTAGTAGATTTTGAGTATTACGTATTCTTTCTTCAGAACCCAAATGATTTTTAAATGTGTCTCCTGGTTTAGGGAGAAAGCAGGGCGGTGGTTCTGTAGGATATGAGATTGGCAATCCAGCATGTACCAGTGTACCAGGACAAGCCATATCACTGCAATCTGGCCTGTACATCATGAATTAATTATATGTGTCCCCTTCAAACCTTGATTTGCACATGATAAACATCTGTGAGGCACACAGTGAAAGAAAGGAATAAATATTACAGGCCATATTGTTTACCTGTTAAAGGGGAGGAATAATCCTGCAACAGCATGTTATCAGTACATAGCTACACTGCAGTTTGTAAGCTCAGCAGGATGTATAAATATAGAAAAACAAAGCCAATTAACTTCTTAAACTACAGTGCTACTAAATCCTTTTTTCAATCAGACTACATTCTACTTATTTATACAAGCTCCTCCAAGAGGACATTCACAGATTTGTTTTTAAACAAAAGGAGAACACCAACTTCACTATACCTTTTCATCCAGAAAGATTTCTCCTTTGAAATAATGCTGAAAATCCTCCACTTCAGTCCCTATCTTCTCTTTCACAACAGCATAGAGAGGGACACCCAGCTTGGACAGCTGGGGTTTCAGAGAGGAGAGCTCAGAAGCCTCCTAAGCAAAGGGAAAAAACCCAAACATTTCAGTCAATAAATGGAGGTTGGAAAGCTTCACCTTGAATTTCAAGACCATCAAAAACACACAAATTCTAGCTTGAGGCACAAACCAGAAACAGACCTGTAACATTTAAGCTAGTTGTATTCCTAGGCAGCTCTTCATCAGATTCATTACAATTTTCTTTGTTTAAACATGGAGGAAGCAGATTCTTCTGAGCATTTACTGGATAAAACATATTTTTAACTTAAAGCTGTAGATATACCTTGCCTGTAATAGGGCTTAAATTATCTTTTGAAGTATTTGAGAATGGTAAAAATATAACACCTGCACATCTCTTAACTTTTCCAGAGTTTTCAATCCTTTTTTCCAAGTTGACAGCCATCATTATCAGTCATTCTGCAAAGTATTTTGAGGGCTCTGTGCAGCCGCAGGCTATACAAGTTTAAAGTAAGTAATGAAGATACACTCTCCTTCCTAAATCCCCCAGTAAAAAAAAATCAGGGAATTTCTTCATAGACTTACAGTATCCCAGAAGCAAAACCACTTTTTCTGGTGTGTAAGGTGTCACCAATCATCTGCTGGGTTTTTTGTTCTCCTAAAGGAATCTCAATTCCCACAGTTTGTACAAAGATCCCTGAGGTTTTGAACAGATCAGAGTGTGAACTGAAAATATGTTTCCTATCTCCCATGAAGAAAGGCCATTTTTTCAGGACAGAATTCCCATCAAAAAACTCAACTCCACACTTTAAAAACATGGACACAGTTTACATGATCACTCTCAGTCACCTAACTGAAATACCCTAACTGAAAGGCTTGCAGGACTTCTAGAACCCACAGAGAACCAAGGAGCAAACAGGGATGAAGAGACAGGAAAATTTGAAACTTTCAGTAATACTACTACTACTACTACAAAATCACTCTTGGATTCCTGACTGACTGTGTGTGAAAGTTACAGAGTCAGGCATGTAAGTGCATTCTCCTCCCGCCTACACTACACCTGTTCAGAGAGCAAAGCACTTTAACTTTCCATGAATTCTACACCTATTTAGGCAGTTAGTACTGATGGGAGCAGATGCCTTAATGAAGAGGTTACAATATTAATTACTCCATTTATGGACTAGTGAGTAACAAGATAATAACTATTTTTCCCTATAGCTATGAGAAACATAATGTCCAAGGTGCAAGCTATGGCTGTTCCCAGGCACTTGGTACATTCAAATCGTATTTTAGGTGTCTGCTTCCAAGGAGCTCCACCCAAGGAGCCTAATGTCAACTTAAGGATCAAAATCTGTTTTCCAACATACCTTGTTATGGAACAGGAACTCCTTATCTTCAGAGTCTGTACCTTCCTGCCTCACATTTAGCACCCAGAACAGAGAGGTACTCCCTCTATGCACACCTCTTTTTTTTGCATATGAGCTTTATCTGATGGCTTTCTGCCAATCCAGTCTTGGGCTGCATTTGACCAGAGACTACCTGGCTCACAGAGACTAATTTTGGACTATATATATNTGCCATGGGCTAGGCCCCTGGCAGATGTAAAAATCATGTAACCATCACCTTCAGAAGGAAAAAGCTCAGGACCTGGACCATACAAACCAGCTGCAAAGCAAACTAAGAATGCTGGTAGCTAGTGACCAGTTTCAACCTTGAAACAAAACCTTTCAGACATTTTAGATGTATTTCATGACTGTCCTATTCATCCCCTCCTTTTATTTACAGACTATCTGTGCAAGCAGATCTCAACTTTTCTTAATTAATCCCCAAGCCAAGCAAGTACCTCTCTGCACAAAAATCATCCAGGTCTTCGTACAGCCATGATCACTGCACCATTCTCCTTCCACAGTTCACCTGCTTTGAATGTCCTTTGTTCTGTTTGTACAGAAGAAACAACATCAACAATAATATTGGTCATTCTTGTTTATAACAATTAATGCTTTGCAGATCAACACAAAGCACTGCAGACAATTCCACATTCAAATACAGTTCTAACATAAAAGAAATCTATATGTATAACAGGAGATTACTCCATTATTGATTTTTAGAAGTGTGTGTCTTGTTTCATCCAGAAATAACAGTTTTGGTTGCTTTTCCTTCATCACAAGTATTGGATATCAAGGGCACTCAACTACATGTCATAACTAGGAAGGACTAAGAAAACTACTTCCAACACTGGCCTTACAAAGGTTCTTATAAAAGTCCAATTCTTGAAGAACGTGGTCTGAAATAGCCAGAATCTTACCTGGTCCCAAAGATTTTAGCTCTATCTCCTCTAAAAACTCCAATGTAGCCTTTTCTGGCTTGGACAAAAATAAGTCAGTGTTAGCAAGGACGATCCCTGTCACAGCTGCACCAATGGCTCCAAGGCCAACAGACCACATGCCCATGGTGAAGGCCCCCAGGTCAGGCAGGAAGGACATTTCTGGAAAGAGAAAGAAAGAACAGCTCTGACACTAGACATCAATGATGCCAGAGGAGGAGGAATTGGATTAAAACAACTAAAAGCTCATGCAGGCATTTTTGGTTTAATGAAGATTCTCTGTATGTTTATTAATGTACTGAAATGGGTTTTAACAGATCAAGATTACATTCCAGTTCTGTGCCTGACCCACATCAAAACCAGATATTAACAAGATGTTCTTGTCCTTCCCTGCCACCAGACAAAATCATTAATACTTAAGTGCTCAGATGCAATGAGGAGGAAAAAGACAATCAAAGTGTATGTGTGTAATAAAGAGCCTCTAATAACATGACCTGTACATTACCAGTAACCTAAATTATTACAACAAGACAGCAGTTTCTTTCAAAAAAGAGAATCATTTGTAGATTAAATGTTTTACACACACTGATCTATATTAAACAGTGAACTTTACAAATATACTATAGAAGACTTGGAAAAAAAATAAATCAAAACTTTCTATATCTGGTTCATCATAACTGGTAACCTTTCACATTCCTTACAGTTCCCCACTGAGAACCAAAGCAGGCACAAAGCCAAACTTAGAGCTCATGCCTGCAGACAGAAAAATGTAGGCTTGCAACCATTTTATTACCCAGTGATCCGACATTACAAACATGCCCGGGACAGCACCTCTATGCTAACTGACTGCCACTCTTGCTAAAGCAGAAAGGACAGCAGGAACAAACAGCCTAAACTCACACCCACCAGCTGGAGTATAGCTGGTGATAGCTGATAGCATTGCAGTGGGAGCCATTACAAAGTACAAGCCCTATTTGTGGTTTAAAACTGGTGGCTCAAGTTAGAAGGCAATTTTGTTTAACCTTCCATCCACAAACCCCCACAGCCCAATCCTGACCCTTGCAAGTGTTTCACAAGCCTGGAAAGGCTTCCAGTGAGGCAGTATCAGTTAATGAGGAAGCTGGAAATCACAACAGACCCTGCCTCGTGGACAAAGTTCAAGATCCAGCTCTGAGTAATAACTGGTACAAGTTACTAAACTGGAGTTTTGGCAGTATAAGAAGTAACTGTATACTTACATCACAAGCACCGTATATTTGCACTCATATAACTGCAGCATTACACATTATGGAGAATCTAATTTTTTCACAAAAACCCTATTTCCTGATAGAATATTTTGGTAAATATTGCTGTCTGTATATACTTTAGTATGGGTGAGGTTCCCACCCCAATAAATGTAAGAAAATATTAATTACTCTTTTGAACTGTAACTGGCAATAAATCAGACATACACATGATCTTTATCCCCACAGCTATCTGTTGCCAGAATTCAGAACCAATTAGGAGTAGCTCCTCACTTTTGTGCCTAGAATTTTCTGTGAGAAAACCCCTTTCTATCCTTAAACCCAGCTCCGGAATACTACTGATAAACAAATGCAACACTGGGAAACAAAACAAACAAATAAAAAAAATCACATTTTTTTTTAACAGTGTACTTGGTGTCAAGGAAGGCACTATCACAGTATATCGTGGTATCTAAAAACTTAAGTAATCCATGATCCTGAGCAAGAATCAAGGCCAGTTTACACAAACATCATGCAGATAAGAGTACAGATACTACCCTATTTCGCCACTTATTTCTAACCAAGGCAAAACTTCCTTGACCGTATCTGCTTTCTTTACATACTTCTTTCAACCATGAAGTCCCATTGTAATGACATTTTTTAATATCTTCCTCTGACACCTATCAGAGACCACCCTGACCTCAGCCTTTGGAATGATGCAAATGTAATTCCAAATGTATGTAATGCAGCAATATCCCTGTGTTAAGACTTAAAATCTCTGTGGCATACTCAGAAGGCTAAAGCCCTGCTCCCTCCTAGAGTCTGATTACCCAACTGTTTGGATTTCAATCTCATCAGGTCAAGAAGTGGGTGTTTTTGAAAATATATAGTTATGGGCAGTAGAGGGGAACCCAAGTATTAATCCCTTGTGCAAATCATTTGTGTACAAAAATGTTACAAAATTTGTAGCAAGTGATTAATGAGTAGTTCTCACATAGCTTTTCATTTTCATTAGCACAAACAGCATCTCTACAAGTAAGCTTCCAATCAGTAGTTATTGATCCAGGAGATCATTAAGTGTAGTCAACACACACCTTCAGTTTAGTTGGACTCTGGTCTCCACACAGTGACAAAACCCCCAACCTTATTCAAATAGGGGAAATTTTTGCTATTTATATAAATAGGAAGAAGGAAAATGCAGCTCTGCAGGGTGATACCTAAATTCCTCCCTTGCTAAGCAAACACCATAATGAGCCACTTCGAAAAATATGCATGGGAAGCAGCAGGCAGGATTATTAAAACATTTGCTAACGAGACAGGCTGAGCCCTAACCCATCATGTCATTGAACCCCAAGTGCCCAGACTGTCTGGAAAACAGCTGAGCACTTACAACTAGCAGCTTCATTTCTGGTTAGCTGCTGTTTATTAAGGAAATCTGAAGCTCAAAAGGACATCACAACCCTCTCTCCTGCCTTGAAATACAAACACAACTGCCTTGTGATCAAGTTTTTAACCACCGAGCAGCAATAAGAAGACACAAGAAAGCATCCCACAAGCCATAACCCAGGAGAAGAGACAGGAGAGCATCCCGCAAGGCTCTGGCAGGGGCGCACACTCACCAGAAGCCACGCGGGCTGCTGAGCCCGGCCAGCCCCTGCTTCCACCCTGCCACCCCCGCCCTGCAGCGACAAAAGCCAGCACAGCTGGCAATACAGACCCATTGAAAGCTATCTTAATCATTCGACCTTTTTTTTTTTTTTTTTTTTAACTGAGCACATGGTTACCCTTTTTCTGGGTGGGTAGGTGCAGGGAATAGGAATTACAGAAAGCTTTTCTGAAGCTGGGAACACAGAACAAAACTTTTAGATTTGCATGCTAAGCCACGCTCTTCTGTAGAACTGGGCGTTTTTACAAGTAACGTTTTCCCTGGGTTTCAGCCTATTCTATATCTAACCCCTTCACACATGCACACCACATGCCAAAATAATACAAACAACCCTGGAAAAAATTAAAAAGTCATCACAATGCACAATATTAGTGAAAAAATTATTAGTATAGAGGCTGTGCTAGAGAATTAACCCAGTGCTTCTACGGTCAGTCACCTGCTTTAATGGCAACACCCCTTTGCTAAAAAGTGTCATTTTCTCTGGGACTATCAGATCTTCAATTATCAGCTGTTAAAATTTCCAGAAAATAATGAACACTCCTCTTTAAACAGTACAGTCCAAATAAAAAAGGAAAAACATCTTTCTGTGTGTATGTTTTTGTGGTGACCACAAGAGATCCACAAAATAACTGAGTTATTTTATGGCCTGTCAGTACTCAGTCAACTAGAATTTAAACAACCTTAATCTTAATCCTGTTTTAAGTGCCAGTGGATGGTCTTCACTTTTGTCAAGACCAGATAAAACGTTGTTTTCTAGATGTCTCATTTCCCTACCACCCACAACCAAAGAAAAAATTGTCATTCAGAGGACAGCTATCCTTAAACATTTATTTTAACAGTGTAAACAGGACCCATTGCAGCTGTGTTCAAAAAAAAAAAAAAGAAAAAAAACACAAGAAGACGAAGAAAGCCTCTGTTTTCAAGATGCTAATAAGACTCAAGAGTAGCAAACAGATTTCCTTACATACTTTTCCTAAAAAGAAAATGCTCTTACAAGTAGGACTGCACTAGCAAATACTCTCTAGCCTAAAGCGGCTTTGACCATTGCTTGTTCTTCCTTTCTCTCCCACTCCAGCTTCCCCAAGATGTTCCATATCAAGCCTAAAAATGTTTCAGAGCTTTGTCAGAACTTGCGTATCCCAAACAAGTTGAGCTGATTTTTTATGAGACATTCCGTCCCCCCCCCAAATGAGTCATGATTACAAATACCTTTGTAAGCTAACTTCTATAAAGAAAATTTACAATTCACAAAAACCTGGTAACATGCTCATCAAGATTTCATGAGCATTTAAACAGCATTAAGGATTACAAAATACAGCATCCTGACAGACCTTCAAACTTAGCCCTGCTTGAAGCAGGGATCTGACTGGAGAAACCTAGGATGACTCTTCCAACTTAAATTGGCCTGTACACACCAAAATCAATGCACAGGTTGTGTGCAATGTTCCTAGCATTTCTTGTGGCATAAACGTAATTTTCAAACACAAGGGATTATTTTCCTTTCTTTTTACCATTGTAAAGACCTAACAAACCACACATTGTGTTGAGAATAACAACCATCTTTTTAGGTTTCTTCCCAATCCGTGCATGGTTCACTACTGAATTCCGTGCTCTTGGCTGTAGCTGTAGAAAAGCAAAAGCTGTGTCAAGCAAACAAACCATACTCCTTCCTTTGAAACGAAGTTAGCTGTTACTCCCATTCTCAGACTGTTTTAAAGAAACCCAATATCTCAACAAGCCTTGTCTTTTGAGCAAGGCAGAGCAAAGAGCTCTGGCACACCACTTTGGAAATCTTCCAGCTCTCTTGGTGTATTGAGAGGGAACAGGCAGCTAGACACTGTGTATGGAAAAATTCAGATCTCTGATCAGTTAGTGAATGGATACCATGGAGATGTGAGATATTTCATGGAGCACAGAACTGCAAAAGTACCTATCTAAAGATAATACAGGATGAACTCACTGCTTGGTCTGCTGGTGATCCAGAGCAGGAAAGCTGTACTCTGTATCAGTCTGCAGACGTGGCAGAGGAAAGGGATTACCAACAGACCCACTAATAACACAAGTCAGCATTAACTGAAAGCTCAGCAGGTGCTAGGCAGCAAGTGAACCCTCCTGTTCCCACCCAGCAGATCCAAGAATTCTAAATCCTGCAGATTCAAGCGTAAATTAAGATTTTTCCACTTTTTTGGGTTCTTAGGCCTTGCTTATATTTTAACTTTTCTCACACTATACAATTTAGAATAGCAAAATTATTACTAAAAGCAAAGATACAAGAAAATGGACACATTTCAACTCCACCCCATAGTGCAGAGGGGCCCTACGCATAAACGAGGCTGCAACACATTGCCATACACCCAGTGCAGAATAATTTCCCCACAACCTTGTTTCCCCTTTCACTGCCTGCTATGAACCAGGTCTGATAGGAACAGTGTCCCTATGGTTATAAAAGGCAGGGAAAGCTCCAAGCCGGTCCTTCAAGCACCTCAAAGGTGGATAGATTTCCTGAGCTGAGCCACTGCACCCAGGGCGCAACCAGCGCATCACGAATGAAATGAGAAGCACGGAGCCTCTTGGTCCTTCAGGGGTCTTAATGTGCCTACTTACCCACGGGATAAGTTTGCTTAGCAAGCAGAGATCTCCCAAAAGGTTAAACCGCGAGGGCAGCCATAAGCAGGATTTCAAACCTGGACAACTCGGGATGGGCACCAGAGGTCCGATGGCGAGAGCCCCGGGGATCCCCGGCCGCCCGCCGGGATCGCCGCCGCGCTGCGGCCGCAACCCGGGACCAGTGGGGAGGGAGAGAGCAGCCCCGTGGGGCGGACGGGACAGCCCGTGGGGCGGGCGGGACAGCCCGTGGGGGGGACGGGACAGCCCGGTCCCGTGGCCCTGCCTCCCGTCCGCTCCGCGGCCCCGCGCTCACAGCGCCGCTGGCCCGCCCACCCCCGACGCGCCGCGCTCACAGCGCACCCCGCATCCGCACTCACAGCGCGGCCCGCACTCACAGCACACACCCCGCACTCACAGCGCGCCCCGCACTCACAGCACACACCCCGCACTCACACCGCACCCCGCACTCNCCCCCGGCGCCCTCCGCGCACGCACCGCCGCCGGCCGCGCTCGGTGCCCTTGGGCCCGACGGCTCTGCGCCGGTGCGGCCAGCGGGATTAGCCCCGCCGTTAGCGGCCGGAGCGGAGGAAAGCCTGCTGCTCCCTCTCGGAACCCATCGTCCCCTCTCGGGGCTACTGCAGCGTCTGGCTAAGCAAAGAAAGAAGCGAAATACATCATGGGATACAGTGCTTAAATATGTAAGGCAAAAAAAAGCACCCAACCCATAAAGACCTGAGTCCAAGAATGTAGTGAGCTTATCATTGAACTAATCTGATTAATGGGGCACTTAAAATGTTTGCATATATATTGCATTCAAGAATATACTTGCTCAGATAAGCCAGCCAATAACATGTCACAACGTCGTTTAACAAACACGCTCTTCAGATGCTTGTGGTCATTAGGCACCACTCCAACCACAAACGCAGAGGACTCGTCTTCACTCCCTTGGGACTATTTCCTGAGGTCTCCTGTTAACCTGGCACCTAAAATCCAAATAAAAAGGGAAAAAAAGAAAAAGGAAAGAAAAAGAAAAAAAAAAAGGGTAGTAGCAATGACAGAACAGTCTGGTCTGTAACACAACAGTAGCTCAGGAGAATGAACATAACCCTTTTGGTGGTACTGGCGTGTCTACATTCCACCAACCACTGTTTTTCACCACATTCCAAATTTAACTAGACAAAATGGCCTTTTCTTATCACTCTGCTCCTACAGCAGAGCACAGCAGCAGCCGTGTGCTGCCAGAAAGCCACATGGAACAGCAGGTTCTGCAAGACAGAGCCTATTGCACCATGTTGCATTGCACATGTCAGAATGGCATAGGCTCAGGCAGTTGCAAGGAAAAGATTTTGAGTCTTTTTGCCCAAAATTGTGGTAGTTACGCTTTCATCTACAAATATTCTTTTAGAAATCAAATGGATTATAAAAAGCACTAAAGTCTTAGCAGCAATAAAAAAAAAATAACCCAAGCAAACCTCATGGCGCAAACAGCATTACCAGACTGCCTGAAAGAGATGGGGAATTTGGAAGGATTAAGAATTTGTGGCTGCCTTTTTCCTGGAAAATACATGAAACAATATCTCTGTTTTATCTCCTTAGTCAGTATGGGTCAGTTCTCTGTCAACACCAAACATAATATGCTGAAGTGACTTTGTAATTTTTTAGAAAGTCAATCAGCATTAGAATATATATATCTTCCATGCTGACACAGCAATCTTTAGAAAAACACTATGAGCAAAAAAAACGACTGGCAATTTTTTTGTCCAATTGTCAGCCGTCATTGTATAATTAAAACCCTGATTTCTGTAGGTTGTCAAGATTCCTTTCTTCTGAATTTTACCATAGTTGTGGACCAAGCTGACAACATTTGGCAATGGTAGAATGGCAGCTCCATTATCTTTGTTTCCATGGTAAGCACACAAAATGAACTTTTTTCTTAATGATACTTCTGCACATTACGCCTCTAACAACCTGGCAGCTGGCCTTCACAATTCCAAGGTAGCCGATATTGCTGAGGAGGAAAAAGCCCTACCTATCACAACATGAAAATACCTATTTATTCTTTGCCATGGGCAGGAGTCCATGACAAGGCACCACACGAGAATAACAAGCAGTTCATCTCAGAAGTGACTGATAATTATTTGTCCCTATTGTAAAAAGGTTGCAAAAAATGCAGCAAAATCTGAGCCCACACATCTGGATTCCATCCAGGAATACCCTCCTACTTTACAAAGCAGCAAAATCCTTTGAATGCGTGCACGCATCTAATAGACAGAATTCAAAGAAATACGGTGTCATGAAAATACTGGAATCTAACCTTCCCCACCCTACTTACACTTCCAGAAAAGCTTGCTTTCCTTGAAAAGCTACTGTGCTGTATTAAGTGGAGTTGCAACAACAATTACTTTGTCTTAGAATATCTTTGCCTCCATTGCTTCAGAAAAGTAGTGAAATTTTGGAAGGAAAGCTGAATGGGAATTTGACTTCTTTGGTTTTCTGGTTTTCCTCCTTGATAAAATCATATTAAGATTGATCTATTATATTTGAGTTTTTCCATGCACCTATTCACATGTTATTCATGTATTCTTCGTCTTAAAAAAAGAGACTAATAAACTCTCTAACACACACACATATACTTCATAAAAGCAACAGACACCAATATTTAATCTTCAAGTTCCCAGGTTTTGAACAGTGTTCTTAAAAACAACATTCAGCCCTTCTCTTCCTGCCTTCATAATTCAGTTTTATAGCAGTGAAGGAGGAGAATCAGTCTGTAAACTGCTTGTACATCAGTTAATTACATTTCCCTGGCATGCCTGTAAGTCAGAATGCGCTGTATCAGTAGCTATGCTAAAACATGATCTAGTATTACGAAACTTTCAATTCATGTACAGAATGACAAAGCTGTGCATTATTTCAGGAGTTCTTGTTGGATCATGCTTGTATAGATCAGCCTTAGACCAAGGGCATTGTTAGAACAAATGGCTGATATTAAAGAAACTCTGTTCTATGAGGAAACAGGAGATCTCTAAGACAACAAGGAAAGACAGTGGTGGGATTTAGGCCCTAGGTCTGTAAAAGGACTTCCAGACTCATTCAGACTTTCGATACCAAGCCAATAAGATTAGATGTAGATATAAAAAAAAAAAATACAGCTTTAACTTTTCACCTATGTGCTACTAAAGGCAAAGCCATGCAGATGTAGACTGACATAAATCCCCACTAGGCCAGGCAGAAGCTGTCTCTTGTTTGGAGGCTGTCCAGTGACATGTACAGGTGTTCTCAACAGCATCCTGATTCTCAGGAAATAAACACACCAGTCAGCCTAGACACGGAATCTCAGATTTATCTTAGCTAAGATCAGGGTGCAGTAGTCACAGAAGAAACCAAAGGAAATACAGGTCTTTTGAAATAAGTTCATTCACATAAGCAGTTCACAGTGCGACACCAAGATGAGATTGGTGCAATACCCTCCGTCTGGACAAGAACAGGAAGAAAGAATTAGTAAGTCTTTTCAGCGGGTATACAGATTCTTACAACAAATCTCTTTTGCAATAACCTAATAAACACTGAATCACAGGAAAGCCTATCATTTACAAGACAAAAAATAACCATGGCATTTGGAAAGTGCAGATGAGGTCATTAGTCCTCCCACTGTCCTTTCAGTCTTGAAATATCCTTGTGTCAGGTAAGGGTAATTACTAAGTGTAAGCAAAATAGAATCTGTGGTCTATAGTTTGTCTGTCTCCTGTTTACTGCAGTGCTACAAATAAAGTTACTCTGATTTTTTTAATATTCTCATACTAGGTAGGACACTGAAGACCAGTGAAAGAAAAGTTATTTTTAATGACTATTCAAGCCACTAGAATAGTGATCAAGCCTCAGGCTCTACAAGCAAAACCAGGCTCTTGAACACCCCAAATTACCCACAAAGATAGCAGTGAAAAGGCAGTAACTGCACTTCTGCAAAATCAGGACATCAGAGGAAAACAGTCATTCTGCAGTGATCCTGGTTAATAAGCTGCAACTACTGTGTAGTTTCTATTAAAATCCAGGCACTCAACAGGTTTCTAGGCTCTTTCTCTTACAAGTTGTGATGAAACTGGCACGTTTAATTTCTCACTGTGGACTACAAGAGTAGCTATACATCTTACAATCTACAGAAGTCATGAGTAAGGACAAGATGGCTTGTTGTTGTACATACAACCAAGGTAGTTGTATGTAGCTAGAAAATTTGATGTAAATACTTTTCATGTAAGCATTGGAGGTGATCAGTTTTTAAGGTTTAAAACAACCAGCTGATTTAGTTGTTACTCAGAAGTATTTGTCCAAGCTCTAAGTCAAAAACTGGTCTTTCTCTAAGAAATTTTACCTTGTCCAGTAGAAGATGAGCTGCTGTTAATATTTAAAATCTGGGAGAAAAATTCCACAATCTCTTTTGCTAAAGAACATCCATGTTATAAAACCAAAAATAATTCTGGTATTAGAAGTGTTGATACCAATGTAAGTCCTTTTGACAACTTGGCTAGGAATCAAACACACATGCCAGCAAGCCACGGTTCCAGCTCCTGGTGGCAAGGTTGTAATGAGTAGTTAGGCACAGTCCAGCAGAGCTACAGCCATGCTCTCTAACCGCAGCCTCAGAGCTGAGCTCTTAATCCTCTTATTACACTTAACTATTTGTCTGTGTAACTTTCTTCTGATAGAGCAAAACACCAATGTGTTACTATCAAACTGAATTTCAACACTGCATTTCTGTATTTTGTGATAGTATTTGTTCTTGGCTTTTTATACATCAACCTAGGAAGGGCCACAAACTATGTAAATAGTGTTTTCAATGCCATTTTCTGTTTAATTCTTGATGAACTTTCTTTTTGAGAGGTTATGCTCATCTCTCGTGGGCATATGAACAATTTTCATGTTGACATCTACCATTTTTACCTAACTTGATCACAACAGCTTGAAAGAAAAGCAGTATAACAAAGTATCCAATGCACAATCATAGAGAATCTGAAATAACTCTAAATAATGATTTAACCTGGTAAGGGTGAACATCATGGAGAAACACAACAGAAAAGACGTTCTACTTACTTAACAAGGTACATTTCAAGTCCACAGCATCCCTTCTGCAAGTCCTGTTTCCAAAAGTAGATGGGTTTGTGTGCCTTTAATGGGAATGTGGAAGACTTCCAACAGAATTCATAACTACATCATGATCAGCCTTTCTTCCTAGAAGCAAATTAGACTCCATAACCCTTCCTCATGACTGGTTTAGAAACCAACATAGAACTAACAGTTTGCAAAGATATTGTTTAGATTTTGCCTGAATGTTTGGTTTGTTAGATTAAAGCCTGTCAAATTGTAATTGGTTTGAGGAATGTTCTTTCGCCCAAGTTAAAAAAAAGAACAAAACGTGAATATTGTCTTCTGTTAGTAATGTCCTTAAGTGTACTTTCTTTCAAGCATTCTTCCCCACACCCATTTTGTTCACATCCACTAATTTTTTTCCACTGTACAAACTGTCAAACAAACAAAGTGTAGAATGATTGTGTAGGGGATAAAACCCAAGAACTTTTTGGTTATTTAGTTTTGCTAAATTAATAAAAAGCATAGTTTTAATGCATTTTGTATCCTGTTCTTGATTTAACTAAATTTGTATTTGGGTGATAAGTGGGTGACAGTGGGACAGTGATATGAAATAGTGAGCTGATTACTTTGAGAACTTTAAAGGTTGCCATTTGCTGTGCTGCACTACCAACCCAGCATTTTAACAGGGATTGTTCACTTTTATCTTGAAGGTTAAGCTTGGAATGCAGGCTTTTGGAAGGGAAAGGAATTTCCTTAGGTAAAGGGCAGTAGTAAGGCTAATTTCACTTCAAGCCACAACTATCCAGCAAATGATCTATGTCATTGCCCATTCCTGTGGTTTTATTGTTATAATATAAGAACAATTCACAAAAAAAAAAGTTAGCACCCTGAGGTAATTTGGCAAATGCTTTTCTTCCTATGCCAGCTATTGTTCCAATAACAGACAACCTGCAGAAGCTCTGGGTAGCTGGAATTAAAAAATCTCTAGATAAGAACAGTTGTTGAAAACCTGATTAATTTACAGCTTCCCATTTCAAGTAAGAGACAGACTACAGATTCAAAAGGTTTATGAGATATGAATGAAAATCACTTCACCTGGGAATGAGAGGTGAAGAAAGATGACTAAAGACCTACCAAGCCAGATGAGCAATGCCCTAGATGCTAAATAGGGAGACCAGTGAAATTCACAAAGAATTCTGAATTGCAGCCATTTGACTCACATGGAAACCATTAGAGTTGTGCTCTTGTTGAACAGGGAAACCCTAGGTAAGCACATTACAGATGACTCAGAGGAGCTGGCTCTGAACTGAAGCAGTGTCAGAGATGCCAAAGACAACCCTATCACCAAATGCCATAGGCTGAGCTTTGGATGAAATACACAATAAACAGGAAAAAATATGTTTCCACTTTAATTAAGATGGTATTCAGACTTATCCTAATTAGTTCATTTTCAGTAATTTTCTTTAACATTGCTATTAAACCATTCAGCTTATTAAGAGCCACAGAACATCACAGATCTAAATGACTGCCTAAAAGCTGCAAGCAGTTCATTAGGTACCTACAATCAAGCTTTTCTCCCACAGGAAGAAGGCATCAGTAAGTACCCTTCCATTAATCCAGGGCTGTCTTTCTCTCTCAGAACAGTAGCAAATTACTCACATACTAAAATTCACTGAGAGCTTACCCTTCCTAGGGCAGCACACCTCTATATGCATTGGAGGGACTGTTACACAACGAAGCCAAACATAGCTTTATTCAGAAATGCTGATTTTGTTAAATATTAGCAAAGCTCTATGGCATCTTTATGCTATTACTAAAGAAATCAGTGTCTTGAATCAAGAAACACATTGCTATTATTGTGATATCCTAATCACTATGTCCTTAATACTACTAGGAAGGTAATCTCTTAGGGAAAGTGATGATGTCCCTGTGAACATATTTTTGGTCTTATCTGATCACCTGCCTTAACCACCCAGTGATTCTTCCATGCTATGCCCTGCAATTATCTTCTGGTATTCTCTACCTGCATTTCTATTCCCAAATTTCGTAATATATTAAGTAATTACTTCATGTCACTGTATAAATAGAGCACGCAACCAAAATAAATGACCCATGGGATACTTTTTGCTACCCCAAGTAAACATGGATTGTTTGAAATTTTAATAACTATAAAAACAAATACCTGCAGCTCACAAAATGACCAGTTTTTAAAAGAATACCTAAGTAGTTACGCTTCAAAATTCAGAGCTAATGAAAGCTTCTAAAGACGATCTTCCCATTAGTCAGAAAATTCATGAACATAAACAGGGCTTCATAACCACAAAGGTGAGTCAAAACAAACTCCTTAAACAACACAAAAACAAGCTGAGTGGATAAAGAAGGGAAATGAAGAACAACCAAAGCCTAGTACATCATTTAAAAAAAGGTTTTTAATATAAATCTGAATACAAAAATAACCAAAACACTCTACAGTCATCACAAACAAATCCTCAAGGCTTTTCTTATCAGTTCCCTGACAGTTTGGCAAGGGCTTGTTTTCTCTGTTCTGCAGTCATATATTCACAGGCTTCCAAAATATTTACTATAATTAAAGTCTGTTGAACTGTTTTTGCTTTTACCCATATTCTTCCATTCATTCCCAGCACCAGCTCAAATGGGTACAGTTGTGACAACTCTTGAATTATTTCACATTTGGGAGCCAAGAGCCTGTGAACAAGACCAAAAAAAAGTCAGAGGAAGAAGTGCTCACGCTTACAGACACCACGTTTTATTGACCAGTAACTCCAGCAGTACTGCTATTATGGGAGCTATTTAAGAAACACTGAAAGATGATAAAGTTGCATATACCCCCAAAATAGCAATACAGTATCAGATTTTCAAGGCTCCTGTCATATAAAATACACGCACCTAAAAAATAAAAACCATTGTAAATTTAGGTTTTTTCTCACTAGATTCAGAAGCAATCCCTGACAAGTTTAAAGTGAATTGATACTTTTATGGCAATTCTATGATCTAATAAATTCTGAAAGTACACTGTTTGACAAAATGACATTTTTGAAGTGTTATTTATAAATTTGACACCCCAGAGGTGTCTTTCAAAACAGGACCGCCCTTCTGCTTCAGGAAACAGTATTAACAGCAATAAACAGACTACTTCATTTTTATTAGATGACAGCATACTAAATCCTGTAACGTGTCTAGGATTAAATCAAGGCTGAACAAGTGTTCACAAAAACTAAAAGCATATCAGGATTTAGCAATTTACTTGTAACAATGTTATTTTTTTTACTTGCATATAAACAAAATTTGGAACACAGAATGGCTGCAAAAAGTTTTTGTATCAGTTCACACTGACTTCTGATAGGGCATATAAATCAGACAATTACAGGTATGATAAAGCTGCTCTGCACCACCAGATTTCTTATCCAAAGAACAACAAAAACAAAAAACTCCACCCAAAAAGCAACAACAAAGTTTGACTATTGTTTATCCATGTAATCTAGTATTCTTTGACAGTCACAAAAAATCTAGTATTTACAACAGCATAAGCAACTCCAAATTTCACAACACATTTAAAAGCTCATGAAACAGTTCCTAAATTAATGTGTCAGTTTTAAACTAAAATACTACATTTTTTAAAATCTCTATCTTTATTTCAATGCTATTTATTTTTCTTTGAAAGTCAGAAAATAATGTATACTGATGTGTAAAAATCCCTTTAATCAGCTGTCAGCCAAACATACACACTCCACTACCCCATGAAACATAAAAAGGACAGTAAGTGCTGACAAGTTTTAAACTCCAAGGTAATATGTGCATAATTGAAACACTGTCCTGAATGTTTGACTTTCCCAGGTCACTACTTTTATTTTCCATACTGCCTTAGCAACCGCATCATTTTTTTTAAACAGGTCATGCAACACCATACAAAAGAGCTTCTAAGCCTCTTAAGAGGAAAAAGAAACTTTCCTCCTAGATCAATCCATATTCTATTCAGTAAAACTGGTTTAAATGCACTACAAGAATTACAGAGTCTGATTTACCAAACTGCCCACACTGCTCAGAAGAAACAGTTGTGGGAATCTTACATGAGAGAGTGACTACTTACATTTTTTAGTACTTACTTTCTTATTAGACCTAAGGAAACTTTAAAGAGGAAGCCATCTTGTCCAATTATTCCCATTCCACTTGATTTTCCACTGCTGTCTATACAGACCATCTCTGGTTCCATGTCTTTATTTGCTACAACGAACTGACCATAAATAAGATCTCCCACCTAAAAAAAAACAGCGTCAAAGAACAAAAGTGTAATCTCTTCTACTCATGTAGCAAGACAACAATAAAAAATATCACACCAGACTATTTTGTTTTTCTTCACAGCTCCTTTTACACTGGCGTTTCATCTGAGTGCAGAAACTGTGGCATCCATGTGCAACACAACTATTCATAACAGTGCTGTTAAAAAAAACCATACAACTAACATTTTCTACCAGCATCACGTTTTAAAACCTTAACACAGGAGTGCCCTTTCGGATGCACCTTACTCACGAACTGCATCTGCTCCTGGCAGCACTATGAGCAGATGTACACGAGAGTGAAGCACGCAGCCACCAGTGAGAGAGCAAACCACGCTAGTCACAGTGCTCCTAAGAAACCCCAGAAAGGCCGCGGCCTAGTGGTGCA
>VZTT01045225.1:36212-48227 GCA_013400855.1 Buphagus erythrorhynchus
GGCCTGCGCGGGGCGTGCGCGGGGCGCCAGCGACACCCCCCGGCCGGGCCGGGCCGGGTCCCGGGCGGAACGGACAGCCGTGCCCGCGCCCCTTCGATCCCCGAACTGCTGCAGCCGCCTCCGCGCCGCTCACGGCACCTCCGCCAGCTGCCTCTCCTTCGGGGAAGCAGATCACCCTCCATTTCTGCCAGGGAGCGGCCAAGATAATGTTAGTGCGCTTAGGCGTCGGAATTAATAAACGCGGAGTTAATTCTTCCAGCTGCAGTTGTTTGCAAGGTTTTCTAATACCCGATTAGAAGTTGACAGTAAAACAAACAGCTGGTCAAATCTGAGGAGAGTGTCAGCCGATGAGTTTGGCAGGGAGCAGAAAAGATCCCATCAGTTGTGCAGGGAAACTGCTCACAGAGATGGCATTAAATCAGCTGGGAAGGATCGCAGTGGGTCATCTGGGCCATCCTCCCTGCTTAAACAGGGTCGTCCTAGAGCACATTGCACAGAACTGCATCCAGACAGTTCTTAGTATCTCTACATAGATTCCACAACCTCTCTGGGCAATCTAATCTGTTGCAGTGTGTGGTCACCTGCACAAAGTGAAGAAAATCTGCCTTGTGATGAGATAGAACTTCCTACGCATCAGTTTCTGCCCATTGCCTGGTGTCCTAGTGGTTGGCAGCACGGAGCAGAGCCTGGCATCGCCCCTTTAGATATTGATACATATTAATGAGGCTCCCTATCAATCAGCTCTTCTCAAGGCTGAACAGGCTCAGCGCTCTCAGCCTTTCCTTGTAAGAGAGAAGCCCCAGTACCTTAGTCATCTCCATAGCCCTCTGCTGGACCCGCTCCAGGAGCTCCATTCTTTCACTGGGGAGCCCAGAACTGGACACAGCACTCCAGGCAGAGCCTCGCCAGGGCTGAGCAGAGGGGCAGGATCACCTCCCTGGACCTGCTGGCAATGCTGTTCCTAATGCACCCCGGGACACCATGGGCCTTCTTGGCCACAAGGGCACTGCTGGCTCATGGAGATCTTGAAGGACCACGAAGGACCAGGCCCCCAGATCCTTCTCACCAGAGCTCCTCTCCAGCAGCGGAGCCTCCAGTGCTCGGGGTTATTCCTCCTCAGGTGCAGGACCCTGCATTTGCCATTGTTCAACTTCAGGTTCTCCTCTGCCCATCCGTCCAGCCTGATGAGCTCTCTCTCAAGGGCCACAACCCTCTGAGGTCTCGGCCTCTCCTCCCGGCTTTGTGCCGCCAGTGACCTTTCCGAGCAGGCCCTTCACCCCTCCACCAGCTCCTGCAGCCGGCGCTGGGGCCCGCTGCGCCCGCGGCGCTGTTGCGGAGCAACCCCGCGCGTACCGGGGCTTCGGGGGCCGGGCGGTAGGAGCGGGGCGGGCCGGGGCTGCCGTCCCGGGGCTCTGGGAGCTGCTGCCGGGAAGGAGCCGGAGCGGGGCTACTCTCCGAGGGAAGGCGAGCGGCTGCAGGCAGTGACAGCATCGGCTGGCAGTGACTGTCGCGGAGCGTGGGGCGAGGCGGGGTAACGGGCCAGGCCCTCCCCGGATCCCGAACACCAGCCGTAGGGATGAGAAGCGGGCCCGCCCCGCCTGCAGCGTAGGGGAAGGGGAGAGGCCTGGGCTGCGCTTAAATAGAGCCCGGGCAAGAGGAGAGAGAATCCGGCTGTGCTTTAGTGGAGCTCGGGTTAGGAGCGTGGGCTCCATTCAGACACCCGGAGCCGCCGTGAGCGCGGAGGACAGGACAGGACTTTGCTGCTGTGCCAAGTGCCCGGGCTCTCTGCGTCACACGGATTTATCCCCCTTAACAGCAAAGAAAGGCTCGTGTTTATTTAAACTAGGAAAGTGTGTGCACAGAGATCTGTGCCTTTCATAACTATAGAGTGAGTGCTTCAGGCCCTCGCCTTGTATACATGTCTTAAAGATAGCTTTGACAGTTCAAACTCAAATTACCTCTTAATCGTCCTCAGCGCTACTTGCCTGTTCTTCGAGTATCTGTGCAGAAGTTTTCTATGTCGTAGTTTTCAGGGTTGTTTTTTTGTTATGCAGACCTAGCATTAGCAGCATGTTTCCAAGTAGTTTATGAATTATACATGTCCAAACAGTAAGGTGGGGTTTGAGCATTTTTCTTCTGCAGTTATTGGTATAACTGACCTGTCACTGGAGCTTTTAAGAATTAAACCACTGCTGAATAACTTCCTTGTCTTAGTAAAAAGTAATGTCATAGTCAATGTTTGGTGCCTGAAGCAAGAGTTCTTAACCCCCCCAACTTAATTTTGACATTGATGTCTAATATCTGTTTATTGTCAGTAGATTTGGATGGAGTCTCAGTATCTGAAGCAATGCCTGGGAAATTGTTTGAAGAAAGGACTGGCAGAGGTTGTAGAGCATCGGCCAGCAGATCCAATAGAGTATCTTGCACACTGGATTTACAATTACAGAAGAAATTTAGATGAAGAAAAAAAGGTAGATCCAACTTAGGCAAAAAAAGATTGCTCCAATATAGTTGATGCTATTTAATATATATTTCATTTTTATATTTAATTGATTCTGTGTTACCTCTGAAATAGAGAGCCCTGGAGAGAGCTGAGCTGGAGCAAGAACGGGAGGCAGCCCTAGCAGAACTTGAAAGGTTAAAAATCCAGGAAGAAGAGCAGCGGAAGCTTGAAGAACAACGTCAGGTTATTAATACTTAACAATAAATAATTCTAAGTAGCATACGGTGCTGTGGTATCTTGGAGCTCTTTGTATACTTCTAATAGCTGTAAAATGATTTTGATAAAGGTGACATAAAGCAAGTATTTTAATGTCACTTTTCTGAGTAATTGAAATTATTAGCACACAGGTACGAAAACTTACATACTATGCAGTAAAATGTTATTAAAAATGATGGCTGTTAAGGTAAAAAGCAGCCAATTTAGGACTTAAGTGAGAAGTAACTGAAAATAGTTTGGGCTTATAATATGAGAAATAAACACAGTATCTGTGTTTCAAGCCATTCTTTATAAAGGAGTCATGTGAAGTCAGTGTTGCCATGGTGATGTTGATGTGACCTGACTGGATTTTTTTGTATGGATGACTTTCATGATGTTAAAATCAAAAGCTTAATTTTAAATTTATGATCACATTAAGCCCAGCTTTAGTGTAAAATGCATTCATTTAATTTCACTTGCAGTTTTAAAATTTGGAGTTTAGTAATTTGCAAACCAAAAGTACTATGCTTGAGGGTTTCATGTGTGATGTAAAATAGTAAATGAAAATAAAGAGATTGTATCTAGAGATAATTCACAGAGAATTAAATAAATCATTTTACATAAGCTATGGAAAAGATGTTGAACAATACTCAGATACATTTTTTTTTTAAACTAACACAGTTTTGGCTGTAGTCAAATACTGAGGTAAGTTTTGCTTTTACATACCAAAGACAAATAGAAAACTATGACCATACTTGTAACTGCTCACAAAATGCAAGAGCAAACAGTATTCTCTAGAGCTGTTGAATGTAAATACTTAGATTGTGCAGTTTCTGAAGTTTTGATGTAATAGGACTTATATTCACAATTAATAAACATTTCCTGTTAGATATTTCCAGTTGTAAATACTAAAGGTTGCTGATGGACATGATTGATGTTAATGACATTGCTTGCCAAATTTTTCTATAGATTTGATTCTATATTGATTCATCCATCTGTGCTAGGTACTATACAAAGTATCAAAGAGCTTAATCCAAAGGATAGGAGATAACTAATACAGACTGATAAAGAGCATGTATAATGATAAAATATCTGAGGTGTGTACACTAACCTCAGTTGACTTTTTAATTCCTGTTGGTAGTAAAGCCTTTTTATCCATGAGTCTCAGATCTTTGAAAATGTTGAGCCAGATGATACTGAAAGGACTTTGTTATTATCATAACATAGCAGTTATGTTTTATGCATACTTTGTATTTATTATTTTGATAATAAATACTTTGTAAACAATGTGGTGAAAAAGATAAATGTGGGGTCTTTTCTTTCTGATTTGTCCCTTCTTAAACTGGTTGCAGGCTCAGTTGAAGAAAGAACGTGAGGAGTTGGAAGCACAGAATAAAGAAGCTGAAATGCAGTTGCAGCAGGAAGAGGTTTAAGCCAATGCTTAGTTGGTGGTTTGAAAATACCATTTATCAGCCATTTTTTCCAGATGCAGGCATCAATTACAAAACACAAAGCAGAGGCCCATGGGTGTTGAACTAACACATAATTAAAGAATCAGGAGTGTAGATAGGGGGAAATGTCTAACACGTGGCTTCTGCAGTCTAGGTTTTATACTTTAATTTTGGTCTGAAGAAAACATAAATTTATTGCAAAAATCCAGCACAAGGTCAACTTAGCTGATACTGTCACATTCCTTGATGGTATTTATTAGAAAATTATACCTAATGTCTAATTTAAATATCAAGGCAGTAATGTTTTGCAGGGTGTTAGCACAAAATCCATTTACTGTACCTGGAAAAGGAACTATGGTTTGGAATTGCAATGCATCTGGATTCTGGTATCTTTGTGGTGTTTGGGAATTTATACTAACAGAAGGGTGTGTATACAGATATCTTTGTTTTTGGTCTTGTAATGCTGCTTCAGTAAAAACATACCCGGATAATTGGCATGCTTATCTCCCTAAAGCTTTTAAAACTATGGAGCACAGAGTATTTTAAAAATACCTAAGTTTTTAGAAAAATCTGTTAAAATACTGACAAAACATAATTGTAGGAAGATGACATTATGAAAGTAACAAAAAATGAATATGTAAAAATTAAAAATTGCTGTTAATTTAAAAAAAAAGATAAAAAATAAGGTTAAGCATACAAAGACCATATTCATATAGCATTTATCTAAAGTATTCTCTTTGTATTAATACATAATGTGATTTTAACAGATCTGAAATGTGATTTCATGACATGGGACATTTTAACTGAAAACTGGTTTTCATTACCACAGGAAGATGAAAAGACAGTAGCTGAAGATGGACCTGGAATGCTTACTTCTGAGGAGCCAGATGAGACTGAACCAGTAAGTATTTAGAAAGAGATTATAAATAATTGATTCTTACAGATTTGCTTTTCTATACTAACCTATCAAAGGTTAAAACTATATAAGGGATGGTATTTTGGTCACAGACTCCAAACTGCCCACAGCTGCATTCTGGTAGGAGTTAAGCCATTCTAGGAGACTCTGTGATGTTAGCTGACTAAATCCTCAAGATTTAACACCCTTTTGTATTCAGCTTTGTTACTGAATAAAGCATTAGAGAGGAGGCATCCTTCCTGTGCTGTGTGAGCAGTTACATACAATGTGTACTGAGTCACTTCATTTCTGGTATTAGTAGTGTCATTCTAGCTCAGAATTTATGTTGTTATATTAATATGCTTTATACTTAAGGCTGCTTTAATGGCAGACTGTTACAGAAGTGTTCTCAGTAGACTTATGAAAATACTTATGACTGTTCTTAGGGTCAGGTTTTCACAGGTGTTTCTTCCACTGAGGTAAATCAGATGAGTATGCAAGATCTCATATACCCCAATTTTTATAATTTTCTAATAATGATGTTATTAAAAAATATTCTTGAGGCTTTGGGTATATTTTGTGTTCTTTAGTAAGCCAATTGCAAAACCAGAGTGAAAATGAGTAGTAAGTAGTACCTACTGCTTCCTGTGTGTGCCAGGTTTTCATGCCTAAAGGTGTTAGATTACACTGGCTTTTGGGGATGTTATTTCAGGTTTTACAGTGATATGTATGCTACAAATTAAGAACAGATTAATAAAATAAGATGTATAGGCTTGTACTATTGATTCTGACCTCAGAATCAGAAGGCTTCATCCAAATTTGCTGGATTTTATAATAGAAGTCTGGTGATGACATTCATTGTATTCATTGTATTGAATGGACGAATACATGATTATACTGACAAGTACCAACTTGTCTATCATGGGTGGTTTTTTCCTATTTTTCTTTTTACAAAGTTCAGTGAGTGCTGGTAAGTGATAGAATTTTTTGTTGTTGTTTTTCAGCGTCAAACAGCTCTCCCAACAGTAATAGAAGAAGAAAGTTAGAACTGACCTGAAAGCAGTAAATATATTTTCTACTCATTACTTGCTGATCCTGAAGTGTAGTATCTTGATTTAGGTATTTTATAAAACATACCTGTTTTTCCAGTGTCTGTTTTTAAGGTGTTTGTATAAAGTTGGTTAATTCTGACACTGATTCTTCCTTTTTGTTCTGAAACCATTGTAGCTAGCAGGAATGCTAGACTTGCAGGAATGAAACTGCAGCTGAAGTGAAAGCAGCAAATATATTTTCTACTTATTGCATATTGAAGTAACCATAATAAATACAAATATAACTAATGTGTCAATATGATTTGAGGATAGATGCTACAATATGATAATTTGAATCAATATTAAAAGAATAAAATCTTATTAAATATGATTTTCCAATAATTTGAGTGGGTTCTGATATGAAAAGGGAGTGCTCTACAGATTAAAAGATGGAGAGAGTATTCTGGACATCAAACTTGGTGCAAAAATCCAAATCCAAGATTTCCCAAATGTATTTGAAAGAGGTAAATTTAACTCTGGCTTAGTATGTAGTAGAAGATCTTGTCTCCTAGAAGTCATGAGGTGGTTTATGTAACATAAGATGTTTGCTCTAGGCTTTATTATTAGATAAATATATTTATTATTATATTTATTGTTAGAACCTTTTTTGGGTATTGTGTGGTACTAGGTAAGCTACAAGTATCTGCATATTAGTTTTGATTAGTCAAGGTTTTAAGACTTTTCTGCGTTTTTCTTGNGTGTTCTTTACTAAGTACTGTTATTATTTCTCAAAACTTCACTTCTAAAAATTTAGAAGACTAGCTTGATCCATGGTTATCTATAAAAAGAAGTTTTATAATCCTCAAAGATACATTTTTACAAGAAGAGATGTCTGTAATAACTGGTATCTTTGTACAGGTTGTCAAGAATGTTCTGTGTCTCTTCATTATAAATGGAAACGATGTCAGCATTAACAAATCCTGTGCTTCTTCAATAAAATGTGCCTTTGCATCTCTGTCTTCTACTACAGGTTAGATGGTCATGGCCAATACTGTGTAATGAAAATACCTTTCATTACAAAATCAGTCAATAGTTAATGCATTCACTGCATTATTCAGTCTTGGGATGGTAGAGATTTTTCTGATAATTTCACTTAAATTTTTTAATAGTATTACTGAGTCTAAGGGGTTTGCTATCCTTGGCAAACTGTTAAAAAAGTCTATACATCCAAAAAAGCAAGGGTCAATCACATAATAAATGTTTTCCTGCTCTGAACAACATGTTTTGATAATGTAGATCAGACTAAGAATGATATTGCCAAATTTTAAAAACATGAGCACTATTGATTTTTCATATAGTAGTATATTATATTTTCCTTTAAAGATAAACTACCTTTATTAAAAAAATCCTGTGCCCATTTTATTGCTACATTGCTTTTTGGATGCTATTAATAACCATACCTTATATGAGCATCCTTAAAGTCAAAAGAGGAAAATGTCACTCACCAGGTATAAATACTTAGAAATGTTTGTGTAACTTTTGGAGTAGTGGAAAATGAAACTACTTTTGTGTCTCAGTGGTCAGGTTTTGCTATCTACAGTAATTCTGACTGGTTTGCAATTTCTATGGTAGTCAAAACCTTTCCTGTGGCATGAATACACCCTTGTGGTTGATGTTCCAGTAAAGAGATTTTGAGAGTTTACAATAATATTTGTTAGTAACAGTTACAATAGAATCATTTAAGGACACACTTTGATACCACAGTTCCAGTTACACCTGTTAACACTGCATGCACAGCAGCCTCTTGTGCCCATCTCAAAGGGATGGAGTAAATGCATAAACAGATGGAGTTTGTCCATATACATATTGTACCAATGTGTGTAACTGATTCTTAATATTCAGATTAACACTTTCAAAAATTGGTAACTCATGTCCATTTACACTTAATGTCCAGTCATGTTGATCATGAAAATTTCAACCTTCATACAGCCTTCAAAATTTAAGATACTATTTTAAAACGTGCTAGAAATTAATTCTAAGGACGTGTTGCTTTCATTTTTTTATTGTTTCATACAATTTGTATCTTTGTTTAATTTTGTTATATGTATGTCCACTAGAGTGCATCCTAAATAAACAGACGGGGAGCTCTGTCAATTATAGCCCATGAAAACTACAACTTCTGTTTGTCATTTTGTTTCAGCTTATTTTTAACCATGACTTTTTCTTTGTAATGCTGCAGTCCATATTCCATTTATTTCAAGATAGGAAGTTTTGGATTGAAACTTTTATCAGAAAGTTACTGAGCAAGGGATAAAATAAAGTGGTATATTCCAATTTACCTGTTTGTTTATTGCTAGGTACAGAAAATATTTGTTGTTAAAATGTTATTTATAGGAATTCCCATTTTTTTCAGGATCTGGTGTGCACAAACCTGGTGCATTATTCCCCTTCTACAGCTTTATAAGAATTCTTATCTTGGATATGGGACAAGAGGTTCTTGGCTCAGTTCTTCCTTGAGGTGCAAACCTGCCTGTAGCTTACTTGAAAATGTAGTTCACAACAAAGATAACTTCTCCTTGGGCATCTAAACCTGGAGGGAAATTAAGGCAGCTTAAAATAATTTTTGCTTTTCTCTTTCTGAACTTTCACTTTCTTTGGAGTATAGCAAGCTAGAGCCTGGAGGAGGACAGATGACTTTTAGTTACTGCACATGATGTGATTTCAGAAGTGTTAACACAATTTAACCTCTGCATAAAATGTAAAATTTTATGTTGGAAAGGAAAAAAGCAATTACAAAATGTAACTCCATCTGCAGCTTACACTCCCTTTGAATAAATTTTTATGGAATGAAGATAGAATTCATAGACAGATGATGGAAACTGTCACTGAAAATAAGGTGCTAGATACTGACAGAAGATTATGAAACTGTCATTTTTCCTTTCTTCACGGTAAGAGCAGTCTTGTTTAGGCTGTGACCAGGCCGTGTCCAGACCCTTCAGAGAGCATGCTGATACCAACATGCCCATTCACAGCTGTTCTCATTCCAGCAATACTGAAGCACAAGGATGAAAACAGATATGAAGCCCAGAATAGGACAAAATGATTCAGATTAATTATCAGTCTGCTCACAGAGGTGAAAACAGCTCTGCAGTGTGAGAGCCTTCTCTTGCATGGAGAAATACATGTTGCAGCAAGCACATTTTTAAGCTATCTTTTAAAAGAATAGGTTTTATTAAGTTTACAGTCCCCTTTATGATGAATGGTTTTCCTTCATAGTCTAAAGGAACTAACTTATCTTTTTGTAAGCAAAGGTTTTATACAGTCATTTGCTAATGGTAACGGGAGGCAGATTAATTAGTCTGGATTAAATGTTAAATTGAATTCCTCTAACTTTGCTAATACAGTTTACTCATATTTGAAGTGAGCTATTATTGNTATTATTGCTTTACTTCTTTTGAAGATTTTCCTGTACTTAGATTAGAAAAAGAGCAGTCTAGACTACAGCTAGAAAAGAGAGTCCAAGCCTGTTATTTGCTGAAAAGGACTGATACTTCTTAAAATATCTTAATAGTAAACTTGTTTGCTTTCTTGGTTTTGTTTTTGAGGTGTTGCTTTTTGGCGGTTTTTGTTTGGGTTTTTTTGTGGGGAAGTTTGTTGGCTTGGGTTTTTTTTTTTACTTTTGTTTGTTTTCTGGCACTGCAGTTACAGACCTTCATGCAGTCATTGTGTTTTATACTTGTGTATTTGTTATAATTCATACAATGGAATAATTTACACTATTACAAGCATTTGTACAGGTATTGGGCTAATAGTAATGGAGGAAAGGCCCAGTAGAGGAAAGTGCCCTTTTTTTGAACTGCCACAGTGTAAAAGATTTTTAAAAAATTAAGCAGAAGATTCATTCCCAGAATTTAAGAGTCAGATGTATATGCGACTTCAGTACTGTAGGTCTTCCCTGTTAACTTGTACATCATAGAATCATTATCATTAACCAAAATCTCTGTTTAATTTAGATCAGAATTTTTGTAATCTACACTATTTTTATTTTAAATAAATTAGAAGATACTATATCATGAAAAATTGTGTTCATTAGAGCCTGTCTAAAGATACTGAGTGCTCTCATTTTTTCTTTAGTTGTAAGTCATCCAAAATCAATGCCCAAAAATTCAAACCATTTTATTATTAATACCAGGCATGTTTGTTTTATCATCTGAAAGTAAATGCACATTCATATTGTCAAGTAATGTAATGAACAGAGAAGGTTGCCATTTGATTCTTGTTGATTAATCTTTTTTGAGTTATCTATTTCAAAGGCTGTATTGACATTTCTGTACTGCTTCAGAAATATATGCTTCACTAAAAGTTCCAAATTTTACCCCATTACTTTCATCATAATTTAAAATTTGGGTGTACTTTAAATCATTATGTGAAGCTTGGATTTGATTTAGAAATAAAAATTGATATTTAGGCATATCACACCAAAGTTATCTGCTTCTCTAAGCTTCTCTAAGGATATTTAGAAGGTTTAGGAATGTTTTAATGAACTCCCCAAGGGAATTCTGCCATTTTTTCCATGTAGTCATTCATGGATCTCAATAGAATTTGATATCGTAAAAGTTTTGGGTTTTTCTTTCAAAAATCTTGGGAAAGTACTTGTGAAAAATGTAACTTTAGTTTGATGCAAGAACCAACTGATGTTTGAGTTCAGCAAATTATTTTAATTAGTGGTTCCTCCATAGTTTAGATGTTCTCTAGCAGATGCCAGATAAAGAAATTGGCTTTTCCTAATGGAGGAGGAGGATGTATGTTTGAACTTGATCAGTATTTTGGTTAATCTGTTTTTCTTAATGAACTGAGTCATATTTTCAGCTCCATTGTAGAGCTAATGGTTGTTGTTTTGTTTCAAAAACTATTGAGGCAAACCCTTTTTTGGTGTGCTGAGGATGCATTCCAAGGATCCCAGTCTTGGCCTCATTGAAGTGGCTGAAAAAGTTGTGGTTGAAATCATAAGAGGATTGAGCTCTCAACTAACATGGAGTTCTACCTCTGAGAAGCCATCTCCTAGTTATGAAACTTTTAAGGTACTTATTAAGACAGGAGAGAATTGATTACCTCAAACCATATGCAAGGCAGATACCACAGAAATAAAAAGAGCTTAATTGTGAGGAGGGTTGTAGAGAGGAAACACTCGGATAATAAATCATTGCCATTTCAGCAGAGGGGCACTGCAGCTCTCTTTTGCTCTGTTTCAAGTAACATTCCTGGGAGTGTGTTAGGCTTCTCCAATCATTCTGCTTAATTTCTACTCCACCTCTTGGATGTACTTTCTTATAAAAATGACTGGCTGCACACAGACACACCTGTATTTAGTTCATTATCTTAAGCAATTGCGGTTTTGCCACTGATGTGTTTAGTAGATAAGTTTAAAAAATTCTATTTATTTAGCTGATAATTGTAACCCTGGAAACGGGATCTGTTTGTTTCATTGTAAGCCAGGCTGCACTGAAAAGTTACCCTTAGGCCCTGACAGCTGAAAATTTCTAGGTCTGGGACTGTGGTGCAGTTCTGACACAGCTGTTCTTTAACATTTTTTCTGTGGGCATATGTATCTAAGTGGAGCCTATAGCAAAAATGCACCAGCATTTTGTTTCTCACTTAAACTTGGGTTAAGTGTTATTTGCTTGTATTTTGAAATTGTTGAGTCAGATTTATTGGTAAGAAGTATGAACCCTACAAAAACTACCAATTATGGTATACTAAAGCACTATACTGAAACAATAATTATTCTCTTATCTCAAAAGTTTGTGTTTATAGACACCTGCCAGTTAGTATCTTTAGGGTAAATGGTTTTGCCACTGCTCACATGTAGGTTGCTGTTAACTGTAGCATGGTTTCCCCTTATCCTCCCTATGTGACTTTTCTAGGTTGATTTTTAAAGCT
>VZTT01045226.1:633-11478 GCA_013400855.1 Buphagus erythrorhynchus
TTCCAGGGATGGGGCATCCACAACTGTACTGGGCAACCTGTGCCAGTGTTTTATGACCCTCATCATAAAAATGTTTGCCAAATATCAAATCTAAACCTGTCCTCTTTCAGTTTACAGCCCAAAGTTGGATGGCTCCACGCACACTGCCTGGGTCTCACACTCATGTATGTGCTTGTTGGAGAAAGAAAGGCAGAAGCTGCAGAATTCAATGTTACTGTAATGCTTCCCTGAGGCACACACTCAGAAGAAGAGATCAGAATGAGAAAAAGGATGGAGCACAAGAAATAACAAGGCTTCAAAGGTGATAATGAAAGCATTTGGCTGACAAATTCACTCACAGCCCCTCAGTAACAGTTCTTACCAAGGAAGCTGAAAAACTATAAAGCTGAATGTATGAAAATGGAAGTTGGGGAAGACTGGCTAGGAGAAAAGGGGCCAGAATAGCCAGGCACTTCAGGACTTTGGAATAGCAATGCCTCCCCTTTTCCTCACTCTCCTTCCAAGGTAGGTCATTGTTGTGGATTTTAATCCCTTGGTATGGAGTAATTAGACACAGTGGGACACACTATGGAGCAAGGGTAATGTGGGAAAGAGTAGCAGTCTGACAAGTCTGGCCATGGCTGTGTGCCTTTTCTATCCCAGACTCCATGCAAGCCCACAGGAGACACCAGATGTTTTCTGTCTTCATCAAATAATCTGAACTGAACAAGAGACAGATAATTTTATTGGAAGGATGCAGGTAAGGAAAGGAGTGGAAGAAGTAAGAGCACACCCAGCACCACACCTGACTAATTCAATGCCTAGCACTCACTTCAGAGAGATAGAAACAGATTGAACATCTGATGAGCTTTATTCACAGCTTTTGTACTAAATAAATAACCAGAACACTAAAATAAAATTTGGCACAAAACAATGTAGCCAACTCCTACATTAAATTGACATTTTCCTGTGCTACATTAACCTCATCAAATCTTTCTTATGCTAGAAGCCAAGTGATTCAATAAATTCGGGATAAAGAAATAATCGAGTTAATAGTTTTAATTAACTGACAGCAAACAATCCCTTATTCATTTAGGGGCTCTGCAAAAGAAAGTGAGCAAATGAAATGAGAAGCGGAACATTTATTTCAGAAAACTAGCATAGATTTTTCCTATCATGCAAGTGTACTTAGTATACAATTAATCTGAATCTAGTCCTGAACTTCTACTGGTCTCATCCTGAGCAGAATGAAAATCTTAAGATCATCTTAAAAGAATAATAATCTTTAAAATATCAGGATATGAATTGGCTGTAAGGAAAGCATGGGGATTTTGACAGAGTTTTTAGAGTATAAGGATGTGCTTCACTGGGATTATTGCTATTTCTCACTCCCCTCTTGCCTCCAGATTCTGACCATCTGCATCTTTATGCTCAGTCTGTGCTCAGAATGACTGGGAGTTGAGAGGAGACCCTCTCCAGATTTTACAGACTGTCAGGGTTTGAGCACCAGCAGTATTTTTTCTGTGTTTCTCACTAACTAATACATATAAATAAGACTGAATAAAAATGACTGAAAAACAATTTAAAAATATTAAGAGAACCAAGAAGAAAAATGTCAGTTTCTGATGAAACCTTTTACAATATGGCTTGTCCTATTTACCCTTATCTCCTCTATTTTCTGATGTTCTTCCTCATTATTCATGTTTGCTGAGCATGTACATAACATTCTACAACTAGATTCTTTCAGCTCCACTTCCAATATAGGTAGCTTCTTCAGCATAGAAGAAGTGTCTGTCTTTTTAATGGATTTCATCCCAGGANTAGTTGAACCCGTATGTAGTCTCAATGTAGTTTAGATAAAATTCTGAAGTATGCAAACGGATAAATTTCACCAGGCAAATCAATTTCTATCTTACTTGAACTTGGGAAGTTGATCAAGAAAAATACAAGCATAATTAACAAATGCTAGCAACTTCTTCTTTACCAATGAAGACTTGGGCTGTGACTGAAATTTCTCAGACTCTGGCAAGACTTTTCAGATGATCAGGACTACTCAGCCTGTAAACTGCNTTGTTCACAAAGTTCAAGGGCTTCTCTTAGGATGGTCTCCACGTTCCCCAGATGTAATTCTGAACCATGACTCAACCTGGCACGTGCTTCAGCCACCAAACTCAAATGACTGCTAAATTTTTTAAAGTGAACTATTTTGCATACAGTGTCCAGAACTGACTGCTAATTTTTGTCCATGACAGCTGATCCTTAGATTGAGAACAATTGGGATACCCTAAAGCTGGGTGACCAGACCAACCTTGCAGCATTTGGATGGCTCACTGGTGCCTGCAGCTGAATGAGCACTGTCTTTAAGATATTTTAAAAGATTTCCTGAAACACATTAGAAAACTGCAGTGCCAACCCAGTAAGGTGGGGAAGAGGTCAGAAAAACTGGGAAAGCAGGAAGGAAAGGGGTTTCAAACTGCAGCCCTCCCTTTCCAAATGCTGAGGGCTGGAGGAAGCCTTGCACAGCACAGGCTCATCTGGTAGGAAGAGTTCACTTTTGCAGTAAGCAAATACAGCCTATGGCCATGTGTCAGGAAAAGCTGGAACCTTTGATCCTGTAAACCTCAGTGTGACTGAGAACAACGAGCAGCAGCTCTCGGTCCAGGAAGGACATTTTAATGAGGGGTAACCTGTGACCACAGGGCTCTGCCAGACATGCAGCAGCAGAGCAAAATTAGCTGAAGCTGCTGCCCCTCCCTGCCTTCCTCCCCCACCTGTCGAACAGATGTTGCTGCCCCCAAGGCAGGGATGTCTGATCCACTCATGAATCAGCTAACTCATCCTACTTTAGCATATTAAGGTAACCTGACATCAAAGTGAGTTGACAAAGTCGGTGTGGGGCACATATAGGCAGTAACAGCTCTAGCGGTGTGGTGCTAATTTCACCTCTGCATTCCTTGCAAAGCCTGAGCTGGCAGCTGAAAGAGCAGAATGGCCATGGTTCATCCTGGAAGCAAGCCCCAGCACAGGGGGGTGGTTTAGCTCTCTCTATCTACCTGCAGATTCCCTCCAGGCTTCAAATAGGTCAGCAGTTTGGGGGAGAGTTCACAAGCACTGGGAGATTTAAGCTCCAAGAAGATGCTGAGCCCTTCCTTTAAGCACAAACTCAGCCCTAAGCATGTGTCCTTTTATGCTATAATTCAGTGTTTTGGTGGGTTCCTAAGGCTAATCAGAAATAATGAATGTAACGCTTACTAATCGATATCCACATATCACCTAGAGGTCCAATAAGCATCTTCTAGATGAGTTATTGTTGCATAATATTTCAACTATAAATTCACAGATTATTTAAATCATTATGAGGCTATTTCAAATAATTGCTTCAGTAGGGGGTTTGTTTTTCAATTTGCATTTGTGAGTATGTACATGAGGTCTTCTTTATGCATGCAAGACCTTGGGCAAAGTTTGCATGATAATATGCAAAGTTTCCTCTGCCTATATTGACTATGAACTCCTCCTCCAGCACAGACATTTCTTTTAGTCTTTCCTTTCTAATCATTGCCCTTGGGACTATATTTATAGAAGTAGCTCCCTTCAGAAGCCAGCCTGGACAGTTAGAGACAGGATGCTGCCAGAAAACTAGTCAGTAATACAATGTAATTAAATTGGCACTCAGGGTGCTTCATATTTAAATCTAATTGACAAACTAAAAACACAAAGGTTAGGGGGTGCGGATCTAACAGTGTCCATATAAATCCAAAATGGATCCAACATCAATGTGAAAATATACCAAATGAACAGGATATGTAATGTAATGTATAGAAAACAGCCAAAGAAGGTTGTGGTCACTTCTGGAAAAGTTTTCCAGAGTGAGATTTGCAATTTCTTCTCTGAGGCCCTGTGTTGGGTTTGCATGGCCAGGTTGTGGAAGCAGGGGGGCTACAGGGGTGGCTTTGTGTGAGAAGCTGCAGAGGCTTTCCTCATCTCTGACAGAAGCAGTGCCAGCTGGCTCCAGGATGAGCACATCCCTGGACAAAGCAAAGCCCACCAGAGATGGTGGTAGTGCCTCTGGAATAACATGTAAGAAGGGGGTAAAAAGATTATTGCACAGAGAAGAGGGGAGTAAGAAGATGTGAGAGGAACAGCTCTGCAGACACCAAGGTCAGTGGGGAAGGAGGGGAAGGAGGTTCTCCAGGTACCAGAGCTGAGATTCCCCACTGTGGTGCAGCCATGGTGAAGCAGATGTGTCCCGTGGATATCCCCAGGGATGCAGAGATCCACCTGCAGCCTCTGGAGGAGACCAGGCTGAAGCAGGTGGATGCCAAAGGATGCTGGTGACCACATGGGCTGCAGGGACAGATTTCCTGGTGGGACTTGTGACTCTGTGGGGGACTCACACTGAACAACCTGTTCCTGAAGGACTTGACCCCATGGAAGAACGACCCACATTGGAGCAGCTAGTGAAGAACTATAGCCCATGGGAAGAAGTCACTTTGGAGAACACTTTCCCATGGGAGGGACCCAGGGCAAGGACTCCTCTCCCTGAGCAGCAGCAGGAAGAACAGACCATAGCCCTCACTCCTTGTCTCCCTGCCCAGCTTGTAGGGGAGGAGGTAGAGTGTGAGGAGAAAGGAGGGTTGGGGGCAGGATGTTTTTAAGGTTTTATTTCTCATTATCCTACTCTGATTTGATTGGTAATAAACGCAACTAATTTCACCAAGCCTGTGTTGCTTGCCATAGTAATCAGTGATTGTTTTCTCCTTGTCCTTACCTCATGAATCCTTTGTTATATTTTCTCTCCTCTCTCAAGTTGTGGAGGGGACCTGGTATCCATCAAAGTCAACCCACTACAGTCCTTTGACACTGGTGTAGCTCTTGGGAAACCACTCTGAGTTAGACTGAGCACTGCCTTGTGAAACACTTCAACACCTGAATCAGGTTGATGTGGAACAAATAACTTCTTCACTTCCATCCTGCCTGAAAACTCCCTGTGCTTTTAAATGGGTGAGCTGGAGCCATCCACCCAGAATTTCTACTCCCAGGCCCAAGGAGGTGGCAAGAGTTCTGGCCTTGGTGGCTACAAAAAAACTCAAAACCCGCTTCTGTCTCAGTATGAATCAAACTGAAAAAATAGTTTAGTAGCTATCCCAGGCACTGTATCCCTGCTGAGTTCTAAAAGGAATATCCTGAAGGCAAGATGCTGTTCTTTACTCATATCTATCTGAACAACAGCGAAAAAACTAACCCTAGAAAAGGCAGCCATCTGCCCCAAAAAGGGAGGTAAATTGTTTTAGTGGGAAAAAACCAAACACCATTAGGATGTGGAAGTATGTGGAGCTGATACACAGACAACAGAACCTGAGCACATTGAACTCAAATTTTGCTCCTTAAAGAGTTCCTGTTTTGCTTATATATGGGGCCAATACCAAGGACAAAATTATTTATAGCATATAATCAATGCACAACTCAGGCCCTTCTAAAAAGTTAGTGATATTGAACTTAGGTTCTCTATATAAGACAATATCCATTCCTTTGCTACAACATTATCCTTTTCTTTCTCTACCAGATCTACTGTCAAATAACTTGGTTCCTCTTTTTACTCTCACTTTCCAAACACTCTCAGCATTTCAGGTACACTAAGATAATCAGATTTCATTGGAAGGATGAGCAGACATCAAAAGCCTGAGAGCACTGACCAGAGTGAACAGGAAACACTGTCTTCCTTTAGACCAGCTCAATATTAAGTTCCAAATATTTATTGCCACTTCTAGTGATTATATGCCAGAGCTTTCAATAAGACATTATAATGAAGTGTTTGCTGGAAAGTGGCAACAGTAAATGAGTGAAAATATGTCCGAAGAGAACATTCAATATTCATAACCCTTCTCCTATTTAGGGATTGCTAGAAGAGCAAAATAAGTATTTATTTCCCCTTTTCCATCTAAGAAAAAGACTCACAAAAGACTTCAAACAAAGCTCAGGGGAAGCATTAGGAAAGGAACATCATCCAGTAGAGCTAGGATACTCCTGCAATTGTTATTCGGAGCTGGAATTCCCAGAAGGTTGACAGCCACTTTTCAAGAAACACTGTTGAATCAAGTAGTCATCTGTTTCCAACAGAAAAAAAAAAGCAAACCTCAACAAGTTACCTTAGATGCAATAAGCACAAGAACATTTCTAGCTGTCATCTCCAAATATTTCTACAGAGAAAGCTTTTTTTTGGGTCTGATCCCTTCTTGGATCAAGCAGGGGTTTGTGCTGGTTAGTCGATTGGTTATCAGTGGCTCCTACTCCCACTTTGTTTCTCCTATATCGTGGACTAGCCTTGTGTGTAATTCTGATGCAAACCACAGCACTATGCCAAAGCTCAACATTTCAGGGATCTGCCTTTAGCCATAATTATATGCTCACCTTTCTGCTCTCCACTTTCAAGGGCAGCAGCTGCTGTAAATTATCACAGGTAGAAAAAACAACAAGTCACAAAACAGCAGCAGCATTCTTGAAGGGGCACCGAACAAGATACAAGTTTGCCCACTGACATTTTCTTCCTGTATAACCCAGACCAGGAGGCTGTTGAGGGTTGAATTGTNAACAATGGCTGGCTAACAAGATAGCATACAGGGAAAAGGTTTCCATGAATAATGCAAGAGAAGTGCAGTGTGTGGACAAGTAATGTAGGAAAAACACACCAAGATGACCAGTAGGTTATAGGGGTCGTGCAAGAAATGACCAGATGATAGTCAGAGAAATTATTTTCTAAAAAAAAATGCAGTTTTGTTAACTAAGCATCCTTCTGAGTGGTCAGTAACTTCTGCTCCCTGTGTATTTCCTTCAGACATAGAAAATACAGATGTACTGATGTTCTTACTTTGTTATTAATGTCAGTCAGTGCTTTGATGATCTTGCCACGTGAATTTCCTTAAGGGCCCCCAACTTGTGCAATCGAAACAGACAGCTGTCCATTTCTCTTCTCACACAAGTTGATGCCCTTAAAAAAAGGGAAGAAAAAAAAAAAAAAAAGAAAAAGAGAGATCTCTTGCCAACCCCCCTGCCATGGATAGGAACACCTTCAGCTAGACTAGGTTGCTCAGAGCCCCATCCAANGGATCTGCGTTTAGCCATAATGATATGCTCACCTTTCTGCTCTCCACTTTCAAGGGCAGCAGCTGCTGTAAATTATCACAGGTAGAAAAAACAACAAGTCACAAAACAGCAGCAGCATTCTTGAAGGGGCACCGAACAAGATACAAGTTTGCCCACTGACATTTTCTTCCTGTATAACCCAGACCAGGAGGCTGTTGAGGGTTGAATTGTCNCTAAGCATCCTTCTGAGTGGTCAGTAACTTCTGCTCCCTGTGTATTTCCTTCAGACATAGAAAATACAGATGTACTGATGTTCTTACTTTGTTATTAATGTCAGTCAGTGCTTTGATGATCTTGCCACGTGAATTTCCTTAAGGGCCCCCAACTTGTGCAATCGAAACAGACAGCTGTCCATTTCTCTTCTCACACAAGTTGATGCCCTTAAAAAAAGGGAAGAAAAAAAAAAAAAAAAAAAAAAGAAAAAGAAACACCTCTTGCCAACCCCCCTGCCATGGATAGGAACACCTTCAGCTAGACTAGGTTGCTCAGAGCCCCATCCAAAGTGGCCTTAAACATCCAGATCTCATCTCTCCCAGCCCACTTTTCCCATCTCATGCATACCTGCCCAAGTTTTACACACTGATATAAAAGATAAAAGAATCAGAAGATGTCATGGTTTTGCTCAAGAGTGTTTTACACAATAGTCACCCTGAATCAGCTGGGACTCCTGCCAACATCACACCTTGAATTTTCTTTGAAAGGCAAATAAAGAAACTTTGCATAAGTGAATGATTAAAAAGGAACACCAGATTATTGTTTGTATAGCACCTTCTTTTGTTAAGGTGATCTCCAAATGAAAGGTAGACTCATAACTCAGTGATGAGAAGAGCACAGTGCTGAGCCAACACACACCAAATTATTCAGAATCTAAATGCATCTAATATCTGAAAGACTATCTCAATTTATAACACACAAACAGTGGGAAGGAGCTCCACTAACCAGGAAAAGCATCTGACCTACACAGCAAACAGAGAAGATTAAATTGTCAGCTGTAACAGGTAAGATAAAAGGGAGAAGTCATTTCTGTGCCTCCAGTTGCACAGGTTAAGTTCAGTTCCAGAATGCAGACAGTCTTGTCAATTCCTGGCCTTATAAATTCATTAGTCAGCCTTTACCCCTCCTGAAACAATCCCTTTCCTCAAATGCCTTTTAAAAACAAATTTTTCTTCTGATAGATCCCTTTTATTGTATTGTCTAGGCACTAGGGAGGAATTAGTCTTATATTTTCAGGCTTTTCCATGCAGAAGAGATGAACCAAGATGATGAACCAAGAGTTGATCTAAAACACATTATTCTCTTTTTCTAATAAAAAACTACTGTCTTCCCTCCAGAAGTCAGGGCTTCCAAAAAAATGCAAAAGTTTCTGATGAAATGTTGGCACTGGTTAACGGCTCATAAAATTCTCTGACATGATGGAGATAAACCAGTGATGGAAGCTACTTTTGACACAAGATGTCATTATGAATGACATTTACAATAAGCATTAATTAACTTATGGCTTTGTAAAATTCTTAGATGAATCCACGTTTAAAGCACAAGAAATTGGTTATTCTGTATGGCAGAGAAAAATGTGGAGAGAACTGAAGAGAATTGCATCCTTAAGGGAGTTTGGCATAAGCCAGTCAGAACCAGCTACAACACATTTTGGTACCATTTAAAACCTATAAAGTCAAGTATGAATTATTTGGCTCATTGCTGACACAAAGAGTAAATCTCTGTGGCCTGAAATACTGGTTTTAAATACAAAAACACTAATTAATATTCATCATTTAGATTAGCTCAGGAAGCTTCAGTGCTGAGACAGTATTTCTCCAGTGTTGTCTGATTTACCCTTTCTTCTTTTAAAAATGAAAAAAAAAGGTAATTATATAGCTCACAAATTAACAGACAAGGAAGCTTTGATTATCCTTAATTGAAACTAAAAAGTACCAAGCAGCCCTGTTCATCTGTTCTCAGAAGAAAATTTCAGCCATCCCAACCCAGTTCTGTTTTGTGGCTATAGTTCATATCTGTAGGGTACCCTGAACTTCTGAAATTCTCAGAACCTGTAACTTTGTAGCTGAGAAAATGCAAAATAATGAAGAAAATCTGGCCAACAGAAACACACAAAAATTGAACTTGTAGGATTTTACTTTTTATGCTATTTTTGTATGCATTAATGTGCTTGCACATGTGCCCAGAAGCAGCACTTCATCAAGAAACAGCATAAGCCAAGGTAGTTGTGTTTGAAAACTTCGATTTCAAATTAAATTCTAAGGGAAACTTTTGCTTTACCTGTGTATTTAGATTATCTCATTTCCTCCAAAACCAGTGTTGTAAGTTCACTCCTCTACTCCACTTTCCTGTATTAATGCAAGCAAGCAGTTTGTGAAATATGCATGGACAACACTCTTTAAAAATGTCAATTACTATACAGCAATGCATCATTCCTCTGACAAGATGGATATACCTATATCTGGTATCCCATATGCTCCTGGACTTTAAAGTTAGAATCAATGGATAGAAACAGAACAGAGAATGGGAGGGGCTGTAAAACAGATCAGGAGAATCACATATTTGTATCAGAAAAGTCCTAGATTCCAGTAGTCATAAAGGTATACACAGAGAAGATAAAACAAAGGGAAAAAAAATCAGAATAAGCAGATGGAATAGTGTTTCTGAGAGCTCCTAGCTTTATCAGCTGTCATTTGACTTACAAGATCAATTTTTTTTTTTTTACAAGTGCTGTATTATGGTTACAATATATTCAGATTTTAGAGGGACAGGCTCCCTCCAAAAATTAATCAAGTTTCTTTCACTTGTTCTCCTGCAGGAAAGATGTCTTTCCTCCATAACTCTGTTTATTATTTTCCTCAACTCTTTAATTCAAAGTCATCTAAGCATGTCATTGAAATTCCATACTCTTATTTTTAAATGAAGGATGTGTGCTATAATTTTAAGAAGATTTGTACTAAACTGTATCCTATAGAACGATTTTGTATTACTAGATATCTCACCAGCAATCTAAAAGATATCTTAAATTGCCTCTCTAAAAATGCACTTCAAACTGAGAAGGGTATGTAGTTCATAAATTTTGAGCAGCTACTAAACTGTTATGCAAATGTCTTTGCAGAATGGGGACTTTAAACTATAAAGAAAGGGAGGATTGATTTTATTCTCCTAGGAATTTGTTTTAAAAAAAACTCCAACACATAATTAGATAATATTCAAGAACTGCATGTTATTCTAAGCTATTCAGAACCCAGGTTTCTCAGGGAATACAAAAAACTTCTCATTTGTTTAATCTACACTACAGATTCTACTTCCTAATAATTTGCCATGAAGAAATGGAAATTAATTACAGACAACCTTTAGTACTGGGAGAGAAGAGAAGAAAATTTAACAAAAGGCAAGCATTCTGCTGTCCTAGGACATCCAGCTCCCATTGCTGGTACTGCTGTTCCCTACTGGAATGTTTGGAATGTTTTGCACGCAGGTGGTGACTCTGTCACCATGCACAGATCTGGCAGCAGTTCTTAATGTGGGGTAAAGTGTTTCTTATACCTCTCCTTCATCATCAAAGAGCTGTGATAAGATTTGCCCCACACTGTAAATTATGTGATCTAGAAAGCCAAGAAGTTTAAATGTGTGTTTGGGATGAAGAACTCACCCTAAATCACTCTTTAAAAGAAAATCTCTATTTTAAAAGGTTACTCATGGGGCTGTCCAGCTTACTGTTTCAGTCTC